>JABSTQ010006261.1:0-37063 GCA_013358835.2 Ixodes persulcatus | reverse complement strand
CCAGGCTGAAAACAACCCTCGGATATACCTTTGTGGCCTAGCAGATGCCGGCCCTCGTTCTTTGCTCAATGGCCGAGATGAAAACAAGGCCTCGGTGGCCTAGCAAATGCCGGCCCTCGGTCTTTGCTTGATGGCCGAGATGAAATCAAGGCCTCGGTGGCAAGGACGTTTAAATAGGGCAGGACCCGGCATGACGTCATACCCAGCGACGCCGGAAGAACAACCCAATCCCAGACTGCCCTGCGCACCGACGCTCTCTCATCCAAACTAAATTCAACCATGCTCCCATCGTCTGCTCTCCGCTCGGTCGTTAGGTTAGGCTACGTCTGCTCCGTGCCTGCAGTCTGCTTCGTCTGCTCGCTGTCGCGGCTGGCTTTCGATTCGATCGGCGAACCAAAAGATGTTTCGATGCAAACCCGAATACTCATCACGGCGGAGTGAAACCAACATCTTCTCGAAGCAAAATTTGTACGGCTTTCTCAACCCGCGATGCCCTTCTCAGCGTTCGTGCCTACGATGACTGACTCGCGATCGCTTTCCAAAGCCGCGCTACGACGACTCGTTCGAGACGACGCTCCAGGCGCGGTCGCGCGGTGTCGAGAGCGTCCGCTACACGCCGACTTCCTAGTCCTACTGGTCAGGCAAGTGTTGGGCTCGAAATCTCGCCTGTTCGACACCGATTCAGTCGGTGCGTCGTCTAGAGCGTCTCAACTCTAGTCACTTACTTTCTGCTGGGCAACCAGGCGTTCGTTTATAATAATCTCATCCAATTCCGACCATACCGGGTTAAAAGTCTCCCGTTTAGCGCTGTTTCAAATAACAGTGGGTGCCGCCTTTACTTTCGGTGCACACAATCGCGTTGCCACAGAAATGTCATCGCAACGCGGTTGTTTGCACCGAAATTAATGGCGGTGCCCACTCACTAGGCTTCCCATTGGTCAAGAAATGCTCGTCGCGGCTCGTGGCCACGCCTACTTCCGTTACACTTCGCTCCATGCATTGGGGATAGGGACGCCACCTCCTGCCCATTATAACCTCCTTGCCTCGGTGGCCTATCAAATGCCGGCCCTTGTTTTTTGCCCAATGGCCAAGGTGAAAACGACCCTCGGTTATACATTTGTGGCCAGGCTAATGCCACGTCGGTATTTGCTCCATGGCCAGGCTGAAAACAACCCTCTGATATACCTTTGTGGCCTAGCAGATGCCGGCCCTCGTTCTTTGCTCAATGGCCGAGATGAAAACAAGGCCTCGGTGGCCTAGCAAATGCCGGCCCTCGGTCTTTGCTTAATGGCCGAGATGAAATCAAGGCCTCGGTGGCCTAGCAAATGCCGGCCCTTGTTTTTTGCCCAATGGCCAAGGTGAAAACAAGACCTCGGTGGCCTGGCAAATGCCGGCCCTTGTTTTTTGCCCAATGGCCAAGGTGAAAACAAGACCTCGGTGGCCTGGCAAATGCCGGCCCTCGTTTTTTTGCCCTATGGCCAAGGTGAAAACAAGGCCTTGGCAACTGGGCAAATGCCGGGTTAGGCCCTTCCTTGGTGGCCAACATGTAAAAAAATACCTTGGGTGGCCAGGGGTTTGCCAAGCACTGCCCTTTCCCAATGGCCGAGCTTAATTCGAGGCCTCGGTGGCCTGGCTTTTGCCGACCATGGTTTTTGGTTGTCCACCGAGGATTTGCCGGTGGCCGACCAAATTGATCGTTGGACTAGCAATGGCCGAGGCATGGCCGATGATTTTTCCAAATTCTGTGCTACTTGGGCAGACAGCATTGAAAAATGCTTATTATTATGAGACAGTGGCAGCACGACCTTCGGTCTCGTTTTTTAAACAATGCCAGCTCAGCTAAACGTCACACTACTCTAGGTCACTACATGCTACACACAGTCCAAGTGCAACCTTTTCACAGGAGCAACGCAGATTCAAAACACAGAATCCCTTTATATGCCGACGAAACTGTTGAAAGTATCAACGGCATTTCTTTCCCCGGTTGGGCCTAGCCATTCTCCTAGCAAATGAAGAACATTTTGATAAATAAAAGAGCAGAAAGTAGTTCTTTTATCAATATTTCTAATCACTGTCACTGATGAACGTTGTCCCGTGGTAATCCTAGGTCTGTCGAACGGACAAATGCTTTGTAGAAGTATGTTTCAGCGACGACATGACAGCGCAGACGGATGGGGAAAACAAAGATGGCACACTGTTCGCTTGTGTCGCTACGAAATGGAGTGATGAGAGAGGCTGTTTCCTCTAGCTGTCATAGAACAAGTCAGTGGAGATGGTTTTCGAGCAACATCAACATATTTCTGGAGGGTTGCCGTTGCCACAAGGGGACAGTGACATGGCATATAGCAATTTTAGGTGGTAACTACTCGTCATTACCATTATTTAGAACTGCAAATTCCTCGTTTTCACTGTCGTCAGATCCTGCATTCCAGTACAGATTCAGCACCGTGAGGTTCGATAGCATAGGTTCGCCATTCTGAAACAACAGAGTTGGAGGGCAGGCCCAAGTACAGAGAAAGTAATGTGAACAAAGGTTTACGCAAGCCCTCAACAAGTGACACTGCAAAACTTTATATAAAAGATGTTTTTGCAGATGGCCCATGAATGATACTGCATGTAGGAGGTTCAGAACCTGACTTTAGCCGAGAAAGGCAGGAAGATGCATTGGAGTGCATCTTCAGGTGCACGTTTGTGTGCCCGTGTATAGTCGGGCATGGCTCTGAAATTGTTAGTAGACTGCTGACGTTCAAACATTTGCAGTCTTTTTTATAAACTAGTGCAAACTGGGCTTTCATGAGCTAAGTTAATCAAATAGGCCTTCGATCCGAGAAAGCAAACTTTGTCAGAAGGCTGTTTTTATTGAAATTTGAATTTCATACTTTTGAGTTTGTTTTCACAAAGCACAGTTACCTCCATCCGTGCTCAAAAATCAACTGGACATTTTAAAGGTGGCCTGGCAGTATTTTAAACAGTCAAAACAAAATTTGTAGCGTATTTAATTGCTATTCATTTTTAAGCGCATTTTGAACCGCAAGTCTGCTGACAGATGGTTGACAAATGAGCGCCCGCTGTCACGCCTCCGGCGCCTCTGCTGGATTCTGTTCTTTGCATCCTGGTTGGATTCTTCCGCTCAAAAAGGGGCGTAGCATGAACTTCGATCACATTTTTAGTAGCGAAATAGACGTTGCATGGGCATAATTTTTGGAATTTCAGGATGCTTAGAGCCCGTAGAATGAGTTATCACCAAGAACAGACAATCTCAGAAACATCTTTAGTGCACTTTTAACAAATCATGCCTCCACGTTGTGGGGAAAAGTTTTTTATGATGAAGTGAAGAAATAAAGGAAGCAGGTTTTTCTTTTACATCAATCTCACCAGCCGTTTGACGCATGAGTGGCGCCGCTATAAGTTCAGTTCAATAAAAACAGGCTGCAGTGCACAAGGCCCCTCGTGCCATCTCACGCCCTGCTTGCGCACACCCCCAGCGGGGCTGTCGCACGTGCAGGAAAGCTAAAGTTGCTCCCATGCATTGCGGCAGCGGTGGCATAGCTAAACTGGCTGATGAGGTCGGTCTAAGGGGAGCCAGGGGAATTTATTTTCTATGTTGTCTCTCAGGTTTAATAAAGTGCCAGTTGCAAGTGAGTGCTTGTCTGTCGTACATGTTTATTTTTTGCCCTCAATTTTTGTGCACTTTTATAATTAGGATGAATAACTACCAACTAGCCCAACCTTCAATTCTAGAGTTTCGTAGTTACTCATGCAGCCACCCAACCGCAGCTATTTTGGCAACTTTTATCATACTGCCCCTATGCAGCAAGTTGTGAAATCTAAAATTATTTAGCTCTAGTTCATGCCATTTCCTGGGAGCATGCTCCTGTGATATAAAATAATGTTAAAAGATTCAGTTCGAAAGACGCTTAGATGTCCTCCCAGCTAGTTAAGAAAAATGCATGTGCATGTATATGAGCTTCAAGGTCCTAGCGCTGTGAACAATTATTCTGTTTCTAAATGTTCTTATGCTGTGCTATAAAAACCTCTACATTGCTCTTTTCAGAACAGCTGCTCAAGAAGTTCGTGGCACGAGTCCCGAAGCTGTACGGGGAGACGGCCATGACATTTAACATGCACCAGTTGCTGCATCTGGCCAACTCCGTCCGACACATGGGGCCGCTGTGGGCAAACTCAGCATTCACTTTTGAGGCAGGCAATGGCCGACTTTTGCATCACGTAACTGCGGCAAAGGGAGTTCCTTTGCAGGTTGTAGAGAGGGCAATCATGTCTCAAGAGTTGGAGGCAGCACTGAGTCATGAACTGCTGCCAGCAGACACGAGGCTGTTCTGCAGCAGGGTGCTTGGCCACAGCCATTTGAAAGAAGCATTTTATGTTGATGGAGGGGTGATGCTTGGCAATGCTATGCCTTCGGGTGATCTCTCTAGAGAGGAGTCTGCTGCACTCCAAGAAGGCTTGGGCTTCTGCCCATCATCTGTAATGGAGCATGGGCGACTAATTCTATCGGGACAGCTCTGCCACAGTGCACAGTACACGCGCGCAAGAAAAAGCAACTCGACAGTTGTGCAGTGTGAAGATGGCAGGGTTCTCATCATTTGGAGGGCACTTCATATAAGGGGTACACTCTAAGAAAAAAGGTGGTCTCAAAGGACTAACGGCAGCATTTGGTCCTCTGAACTCCCATTTGCTCCCCGAAGAGACCATCTGATTCGAGCTACGTACCGTGCGCAAATGCTGAGGACTAACTGCACTCGACCGGGACTAACAGAGGGGCGCGGGGAGCAAAAGCAGCGAGAGGCGCGCGGGAGCAACAGTGCGGGAGCAAAAGACGCGCGGACAAAATGGCGGCGTCTGCTGCATCGCCGATGGCCAGCGTTAGCGACGCACTTACTGTTTTGGAACGCAGGGGGAGGTATCCACAGACAATCGTAGCATCAAAAATTCCAGGAGGAGCCATGTTTAAGGGTTGGAGCTCACTTTATAACGATCGTAGCCTCTGTTCCACCACGTTGTGGAAGCCAGCGCTGACTCGAGCGCCGCCATTGTTGATGCACTGGCCATGCGGCTTTGGACCGTTGTCCTGGCGTCCTTCCTCTTTGCATGCTTCGAAAGGTGCTTTGAAAGCGTTTATATTTTGTTTTTGGCTTAGCTGGGATGAAAATAGCCGCGTAGAACGTTTTAAAAACCTTTCCAAGGACAAAAAAGGTTAATTCTGTCTTCTTTTCTTTTTGTATTCTCTAAAACCTGTGTTGTTGTTTTGTTTGCTTGTTTGTTTTCTTGCAAGAGACGATCCGGTTGCCACGGAGACGCGCATGCGCAGAGTGGGACAGTCTATGCGGAGAAGCGAGAACATGGATGCTGGTAGCCTATTGGGACGCTGTTTTATAGACTGTCAAAAATAATTACTGTGCGTACCGTATCTTCTTAGTAAGAGATACACTCCTTGGAAAGTTTAGCAACTATATTGGAGAACAATATTGGTGTGAAAGCAGCACCATATTTGTAACATCGCTCACGGTTGAGATGGTCACTGAAAAACGACTCCCTTCATTTTATCAGTATAAAAGGCGCATGGGTAGCTTTTGCGGTTGGCTATTGAATTAGCGTGTGACAATAACGAAATATAATTGAATTAGTGTGTAATTTCGTGTGTGTTGTGCGTGTGTCATCTGTGTTGAATTCCTTGTCTATGCTAAAGTGTATATTTTGTGTGCAAGAATACGTGTGCAAATGTTATATAAGCATTGTGCATATGCGAATGTGATGAGTGTGGAAAAGATATAAACCAACGATAACATATTTTTTACCAATTTTGAATTTGACGTTGACTAGCGCCACCTAGGTGCGTAAGGGCGCAATTTAGTAATAAATGAGGCAAGGGCGCAACATTTAGTCCCAGTGGCCTAAATGCAAGGGTGCAAAAGTTAGTCCATGGGGTTCAACTTTGGGGACTAACGGTAGGGGAGCAAAAGTTGCTCCCGTTACAGTTGCTCCCCTAGGGGAGCAATGGTTGTGTCAGCGTATTTGCTCCCTTGAGGGAGCAAGTCACGCTCCCTTTTTTCTTAGAGTGTAGTGGCAGTGATGAGGGTCTGCTACTATGCAAAGAAGTGACCTTCAAAGATGGTGGCTCCATCTTCCCACCTCACATCAGGGAAGTGGTCGCTGTGCCTCACGACACATTTGTTGTAGTGACGCCACGTGCTGTGTCTCAGGTGTGCCTTCAGATTAAGTTTGCACCTGAGAGGTCGTATATCTGCTTTCTTCCGAACGTTATTGAGCGTGACTAGGTTGCATGCCTTAAATATGCATTTCTAATCAGCTATTTGCACTGCTGTCCAGGGCCCGTTTGCTCAAAGCACTGACCGCGGCTAAAGTTAGCCGCAGTACTGAGGGGAGGGATCTTGAAATCACGTGACTGGCTCGGTAGGGATGCAGGGAAACATGGCAATGCCCCGGTGAGTGAGTGCCGCTCGCTTTGGAACTAATATGTCGTTGTAGCTGCAATATCGGGCACGTTAGTCAGCAATAAATGGTGCAGGAGGCTTTCGCTTTGTCTTACCTCACTTATATCACAAAACATGAGCAATGACTTTGCTGCATTTTTTATATGGTCTTTCGATTTTGGCCATTCCTATGCCTGAATGAACGCGATAATTGTCGGCATGGCAACGTCTTTGGAAAGCAGATTGCCTTGACTCAATCGGCCGGGTATTGATAGCACACAAAAGCAGACAGCGGCCTAATAGGCCTTTTTTTAATTTCCCAAGCACCGAGGTGCATGCTACGAGTGTAGTTACACGCATTGCACATGCTGGCATCTCCAGTAGTAATTGTTCTAAAGCACAAAGTCTAAAACAAATTTTGCCTTGCACGCGCGTTCGTTAAAGTATGATTATTTACTTCGATTTTTTTATAAGAGGAAAGCCAGCGCGCGCGGACTGTAGAATTACACTTTCAGCGTTGTCCTCGATGCTTGCGTAATTTAGAAAAAGGTCTATTGGGAAGCTGTCTGCTTTTGTGTGCTATCAATACCCGCTCGATTGAGTCAAGGCAATCCGCTTTCCAAAGACGTTGCCATGCCGACAATTATCGCGTTCATTTAGGCTTAGGAATAGCCAAAACCGAAAGACTATCTAAAAAATGTGACGAGGTCATTGCTCATGCTTTGCGATTTAAGTGAGGTAAGGCAAAGGGAAAGCCTCCTGCCCCATTCGATGCTGACTAACGCACCCGATATTGCAGCTACAACAACATAATAGTTGCAAAGCGAGCGGCGATCACTCACCGGGGCACCGCCATGCTTCCCCGCATCCGTACCGAGCCAGTCACGGGATTTCAAAGTCCCTCTTCTAGGTAATGCGGCTAACTTTAGCCGCGGTTAGCGCTTCGAGCAAACGGGCCTAGACCAGAGCCTGATCTACTCTATCAGCATTTTTTGTCTGTCAATGAGGTGCCGTAATTTTCATGCGTGATATTTCTTTTCATATTTCTGGTTTATTGCTGTGCCATGTTTGTTGGGAAGATGTAGCAACCGCGGATTTTAATTACTGTAAACGATTAAATTTTCGCGAGGAGCTAATTTTCGCGAATCGCCTACAATTCGCAAAAAATATGTCCCGCGTACAATTCGGGCAATATGTGAAAGCTACGGAAGCTACACTCTAAGAAAAAGGGGAGCGCGACTTAGTCCCCGAGGGGAGCAAGTGCGTTGCCACAACCATTAGTCCCCTCGGGGACTAACGGGAAGGGGAGTAACAGTTGCACCCCTCCATTAGTCTCTCGCGGTTCCTCCGATGGGATCAAATGTTGCGCCTTTGCAATTGACCCCTGGAGACTAACTGTAAAGCCCTTGCCCATGGTCCCCTGGGACCAACTGTTACACCGTTTTAATTGAACCCCGAGGACGAACTGTTAGGCCCTTGCACTTGAACCCCTGGGTCTAAACGTTGCGCCCTTGGATTTAGACCCCCGGGACTAAAGGTTTATCCTCGACATATGGTCCCGAGCCACAAATCTCCGAAACGAAATTCTGCAGTTCGGGTTAAACGTAGCTTTATTGCCTCGTAGATACACATAGCATTCAAGGATGACTGAAGCCGAAGCTCCTGGGCGGTAGAATCCACGATAAGGCCGAATTCCGAAGAGTGAACTCGCGTCGACAATGGCTTGGACACTGGAACGGCAGTCCAAACCGGTCGTGGTCCAAGCGCCGTTTATTGGGGCACCGGCAGCATCTTGCCTGTTTGCGAGGAATTTGGATTATTAGTAATAGGCCAGCGTGAAATACCCGATCGCTCGACTAAAGTATGAGACGTAACACACGAATAATAAAATAACAAATAGGCTGCATAAGTGCTACAATGGTTCACATCCAACATGCGATCTGTTGACAGCAGACCAGCGCAATGTTCGATTTTTAGTAGACCGTTCGCTGCGAACTACAGTCCCACCGTGTGCGTGCTGAAACCATGCTTCAAAGTGACGGCACGAGCTCCCGCCATCAACGCGAAAGTCTATACTTCGTTTCACCTTATGTGCGAGCGAAGGCAAAGCTGGAAGCGCGAGCACGAAAGCTCCGTGCGTTCAGGCTTTGCTCGAGCGCGCGAGCTGGGGTGAAACGCAAAAAGCGCTGGTCTCGCGCTTCTAGCTTTGGCTTGGCTCGCAGATAAGGTGAAACGAAGTATAGTGTATAATCGAATAAATGTCTCCATTAAGGCCGGTCCTCAAACGCAGCGAAGTGCTGATGTTGCGCTGCTCACGTGTCGTGAGCTACTTTTCGTCTGCCATGAGCAACCGGTTTGACGGCGCGATACAAAGCTGGTGACCACTGCCGTCAGCACGCGCTTAGCGCAAAGTCAGCGCTATGCTTGTAGCGCTCCGCTGCATGTGTGGACAGGCCTTTATGGTCAAGCGATCCTGCCAGGGTCTGCCAAACACACACACACACACACACACACACACAAAATAAGCCATCGGTAGAACTGGCGCTTCGCTCGATACGATTGAATATGAGGTCTCTGTGCTGCATAACAAAATCAGCAACCACGGTGCCAAAAAGAATAGAGCATGGCGCGCGCTTTGCAAGCTAGAGAACGCGCTCAAAAGAAAACACTTTCTGAAGCCGCAGTTAATGAATACACCATAAACAGAAGTACTTCGACATACCTTAGTTGAGTTCCCTTGACTTGTGATTCCAGAACAGATCAAGTGCAGTGCTTCAGCACCGCGAATCCAAACCGGATCCCGCCATGATCGGAGACGGCACAAGGAGAAAAAGAAAAACGGTGACCAGCCTCCGACGATGGCTGTATGTCAACTTTCAACTGACTAAAAACAGGTTCTTTTCAAACAAAGACCCTTCCCATTTTCCCGACGGACCCTATCTGCCCAACCCTCCGCGTTAGCGAGAAGCAGAAGAAAGAATGCGGTTAGGGGGTTGGGGGGAGGGAAAGAGTGCGCACAAGGAAATCCCTTTTCCCCCTCCCACTACACACGACACACGGACACAGCCAGCAGTGCTCCAAGGACTGGACAAGGTCACCATTTTCAACACGCTGGTCGAGTGACGCACAAGCAAACACGTTTTTTTTCTTCTTCTATTTTTCTCTCTCTCTCTCTCCCTCTTTCTCTCTCTCTTAAGTATTTTCCGTTTTCTCGGGTGGCTTTTTTTTTTTTTTAGTTCGCATTTGTTTTGTATTAGTAGGGTGTTGCCATGGGTGACGTCCGGGCGCGGTTCGTTCTTCGTTGACCTGGAATGTTACCTGAAACAGCGACGACGTTGGCATGAAGGCGTCTGGATACTGCCCCTGAATGTGCTTTTTGAGTGGAACGTGCTGTGCATCAAGTGTGTCGTTGCGGATTTTGAGTTCGACATTGGACTACCCAGAAAGGTTGGTCACGGGGACACGCAGAGACGAGGCTAGACTTGTTCTCAGTAACTCAGTTTTAGCGATTGAAGTGACCATTTATTCTGACTGCGAGACTCCGGTGTTGAAAGCGCGGCTTCTAAAAACTGTCAAGTTTCATTTAAGAGAGAAAAAAAAAAGTGTTAGTATTTGGAGGCGCTGCGTTTAGATAAATGCTCATTTTTGCTCGAAGGCAAATTACGTGAATGGGACTTGTGAAATGTCAACAGATCATTTTTGACGAGAGAGTTGGGTGAAGTCGAGTCAACACATTCGTTAACTCGCATTCACACAACGCGTGAAGCTCCACCATGTAATGTCTTACCGTTCGTGGCACATTAAACAAATTCGCCAGTTTCGTCCGAGTTTTGTCAACACTTTCAGCCGTGCTGGGCTGAGTCTCGCAGATCCCCAAGACAAGCGAACTAGCATCCGTCCTCCTTGCGAACATTCCGTTTGCCTTCGGGGACTAAACCATACAGATGCGCCCTGTCTAAGGTGGACTAATGGGTGCTTTTGCTCGCGCACGCCATCGGTTAGTCCCAGTCGAGCGCAGTTAGTCCCCAGCTTTTGCGCACGGTACCTAGCTTGAATCAGATGGTCCTTTCGGGGAGCAACTGGGAGTTCAGAGGACCAAATGCTGCCGTTAGTCCCTTGAGACCAACTTTTTTCTTAGAGTGTACACTCGATTCGCAAAAATTAGAACCCGCGAATAATTTTAAATTTTCAGCTTTGTCCCAATTCGCAAAAATTTGAGCCCGCAAAAATTAAGTTGTTTACAGTATTGTCTTTCTCAAATGATTTAAAGGTGATTGTGCTGACACATATAACATTTTTTTTCCAGTACTTTGTTTTTTGGTGCTTTTCTTTCTAAATGTGTGTTTAATTTATATTCACCTGTTGAATATGATTGTATGTGCTTTTGCCATCTATTCAATGTTATAGAATATGTCGTTTTGAATGCAGTTATACTTTGTCTCACCCTACGATAGACTAAAGCCAAAGCTACAAGTCGCGGTCCAACCATGAGCCAGTTGGAACCATGTGGTGTGTTCCACCTGCATACGCACATCGCGGCTCATAGCCTTGGCTTTAGTCTATCGTAGGATGAGACAAGATATAGCAATGCTACTTTTCCACAATCTTTGTCTAATTTTGCTTAGTAGTTTACTTTTTAGTTGCTGTGATAAGTTTGCCTAATAAAAAGCCCTACTTTGCAATGTAGTGAACCATAATCCGGTGCTTTTTACTGAGTGCTAGTTAGGTCACTCATGTGGCATATGTTCAGAAAGATATGTAATGATGACTTCTTGCAAACATTCCTTTCTCACACCTGTGTATGCCTGCAATGCCATTTTGAAGCTAAAGCTAGAACGTATCATATAGATGCTCTGCTCACATGCCATATTAGGGTCGCCTGTGTCTTGCCGAGCGGTCGGGCCACGGAAACTAGCGATGACGGACCAGAACAAAACCTCCATTGATGATAAGAACCCCATAGTGCCTAAAAAGGCATTGACTTCCTGCATGACTACAGTTGCAGAAGTGAATTGGCCACGAAAAGGAATTTTAAATTGAAGGTCAGTTGTGTCTGCATCCATACGAACTTTCTGCAAAGTGTTATAGCAAAGTGTCCTCGTGGGCCATTTTTCAAGGTTGGATATCTAACAGAACCTCAATAGAGGTTATTACACTCTTAGAAAAAAGGGGACCAAAAGGAGGTAACACACCGCCTTTACCACCCTTCTCCCGGCCAGGGGTAAAGCGCCCCCCTTGTTACCTCCTCCGGCGCCGCAGATAGGAAGAATGCGGTGCTACCAGGTGAAGTTCGCCGCGAAGGAGCAACCACGGAGTCAAGTGTTACCTCCCAGAGGGTCCACCTGTTTTGCACTGCCAAAGGCTGGGTGCTGCGATTGGCTGTGGAAAGGCGCAAACGAGTTCGCTAATTGGTCTCCTCGTATGACACGTCATTCATCGCGCATGCGTGGGAGAGCGCCTGCTCGGCCGGCCGGGAACGTCGGTGAGGAAGGCGCCGGCGCTCGCGGCATAACGGTCTTCTCGAACGTTCGACGGAGGCGTCCCAGCGCAGGAACGTTCTTTATTGTTCTGTTCGGCTCAGTCTCTTCTTACGAGGTCACCGAGAGCGCTGGATTGACTTCAGTCGAAGATCCTAGTCGTGTGCACCTTATGCAGGTAAGGAAATGTTCTGCACGGGCGGCAGTTGGCGTCGGTTATGACCGCCCGGGAAGACGACCCCCGTCTTCCTTAGACAAAGGGTTGGCGGACATGTTGGCACGTCTGAAGGCGTCGAGCGTTCGATAAAATTAGTGTGTGGCGCGAACGCAATCACGGTTTAGACCATCGAAGTTCATAAAGAGCAAGAACAGGAATGACTGTCGCTTGCACTAGCGCATATTTAGAAGGTTGACATACGCTAACCAGTGGCGTAGCCAGCAGCTTTTCCCGGTGTATGCGTGTGCGGGTGGAGGAAGGGGGAGAGCGGCGGTTCAGCGAGCCGCGGGCGGCCCGGCGACAAGACGCTACGTTTAAGGCGTGAGGGGTATGAGGTTTTCTCGTTGGTGTGTCGCGTTCGGACGTTAAATTGAGCATTTGATCAAAAATCTAAAAATCTCAAAAGATTTTTTTTTTTTTTTTTTTTTTTTTGCAGAGCAGTAGTCGATTAGGCATTCATTGGCGGCACCGGCCAACCGGGGCGATCAATTCTGAACGTTGTTGATATTTGTAAAAGTCAGTGTTAAACACTGGTTTTTAATATCAACTTTTTTTTTAACGATGTTTAATAAATAGTTTGGTAAAATGTCACGTTACCTTGAAATACCGAATATAAATGTCTGAGCTAATTATTTCTGCGCTTCGCAAACATTAATAGTAGTATATTACGGAATAAAGTCATTAAGTTGTTGCCGGCAGAGAGACTAGCAATTATAGTGTTGTCTTGGCTTTTTTTTTTCTTTTTTTTTGCATTATTTGAAGTTGATTGAATATATTTCTTTCGTCCTGCGGCAACGTTGCAGGGTGATTTTGTCGAGCGTACTGGATGCCTGCTTCCTTGGACGCATCTCGTGACAGTTCTTAACACTGTTTACTACAGGTAAGCGTAGTGCGATATTTTATTTTGATTTTATTATTCCCATTTGTGCACTTGAAATGGGGCTCTTGATCTTTATGCTTATTTTGGGTGTCTGCAGTTTGTTGATTTCCGAGAGAAAATTGAGTGTATATGTCGAGTAAACAAATTAGATCAAGACACACAAGGCGCTTGAGTGTGTCTTTTTCGGTGTTATTTTTTTTTGTTTGTTTTCGTGCTTGTGTGCTGTTCTTCTCCTGTCTAAATAAAACATAGATTCAATTTTAAATTTTATTCTGGAAAATTACTTCGGCAAAAAAATTTACATTTTGCCGAAGTTCGACATTCGGCAGTTAGAAATTATTCGTGCGCTTCGCAAGCATTAATAGTAGTATATTACGAAATAAGGTCATTAAGTTATTGCCAGCAGAGAGACTAGCAATTATAGTGTTGTCTTGGCTTTTCTTTTTGCGTGTGATCAGACTTTTTTTAAAATTCTAATCATTCAGTAGGCGAGTTAGATATGGCTCAAGTTCGCATTATTTGAAGTTGATAAAATATATTTTTTTCGTCCTGCGGCAACGTTGCAGGGTGATTTTGTCGAGCGTACTGGATGCCTGCTACCTTGGAAGCATCTCGTGACAGTTCTTAACACTTTACTGCAGGTAAGCGTAGTGCGATGTTTTATTTTGATTTTCTTGTTCCCATTTGTGCACTTGAAATGGGGCTCTTGATCTTTATGTTTATTTTGTGTGTGTGCTGTTTGTTGATTTCCGAGAGAAAATTGAGTGTATACGTCGAGTAAATAAATTAGAGTAAGACACACAAGGCGCTTGAGTGTGTCTTTGTCGGTGTTATTTTTTTTGTGTTTTCGTGCTTGTGTGCTGTTCTTCTCATGTCTAAATAAGACATAGATTCAATTTTAAATTTTATTCTGGCAAATTACTTCGGCAAAAAAATTTACATTTTGCCGAAGTTCGACATTCGTCAGTTAGAAATTATTCGTGCGCTTCGCAAACATTAATAGTACTATATTACGGAATAAGGTCATTAAGTTATTGCCGGCAGAGAGACTAGCAAGTATATTGTCTAGGTATTTTTTTTTTTGTTTGCGTGTGATGAGGCATTTTTTAAAGCTGATCATGCAATAGGCGAGTCAGATGGATGAGTTTGCATTATTTGAAGTTGATTGAATATATTTCTTTCCTAGTGCGTCAACGTTGTAGGGTGATTTCGTCGAGGGCACTGGGTGCCTGCTACCTTGGACGCAACTGCAGGTAAGTGTAGTCAGATTTATTAGTTTAATGTTCTTGTTCGCATTTGGGCAATTGAAATGAGGTTCTTGATTTTTAAGTTTTCTTTGTGTGTGTGGTGTTCGTTCATTTTTCAGAGAAAATTGAGGGTATACTTCGAGTAAATAAATTAGAGTAAGACACGCAAGGCGCTTGAGCGTGTCTTTTTCGGTGTGTTCTTTTTCTGGGTTTTTGTCCTTGTGGGCTTTTCTTCTCATGTCTAAATAAAACATAAATTCAATTTTAATCTGGCAGAGCACTTCGGCAAAAAATATTTGTATATTTGCCAAAGTTCGGCAGTTAGGTTTGGCGGTCATAGGGATCTGCTGTGCTGCTGAGTAGCTAATGTGGTGTAGCGCTCTGCGGTGTATGTTCTTCCTCTGCCCTTGTCTTAGAGCGCAATCATGTTTTTTTCACGTACAATACCAACTCGCCCAGCAATCAGCACTTGTGTATACTAACCTGCTACAGTAGTTGTACCCCTTTGACTAAGATTTGTTATAAGAACTTGAAATTGGGCGAGTTGGTTATTCATGTTTTTCGACGTAGCGCACTCGAGAAACTGTCACTCAAGCATTCACACACCCAAAGAAGACACCGTGCGTGTGTTCATTGGGTGTGTGAATGCTTGAGTGACAGTTTCTCGAGTGCGCTACGTCGACAAACAAAAATAAGATTTGTTAGTCACCTATGTAAATCGGGGTGACAAATTTAAACATGACCGGTGAATACAAAGTGCTTACTAATCTATGATTACCACCCGCCATGTGATAATTTTAGTCAGTGGTAATTAGTCAACACTTAAGCTGGTCACGTCTGGTAAGTATGGTCGATGCTTTATAATGCTGGAATCAGAGGATCATCAAATGCTCCAAATGCGTCTTGGGAAAATCTAATATTTCTTCACAGTTTCTTCAAATTCGGGATGATATGTTTCAACTTCATATCACATGATTTCCACATTTTTTTGGTTTCAGGCAGGCAGTGCAATCTACTCGGTGGCTGTCAGCTCAAGCCTCATTAATCCTGAGGCGCCCAGCTATGTGGCAGTGGAGGGAGACCTCGAAGCCGCGTCGCCTGCTGAGCCAGTCCTGGTTGCATTCTGCCTCTAGATCATCTTTAGCGATGACTAGAGCCCCGAAAGTGTTGTTCCAGATGCCTTTATTACGCTTAGTGGATTCATCTTAGAACTTTTATAAGATGTCTAGTCATGCCATTGATTTTTATGCCATTTTGTTTCTGACAGCCACAATAAAACATTGTCATGTACCTTCAGAACTAGGCCGTCTTCACCTATTATAAGGCCCACCTTTGAAGCACGTACTATCACACCCACAAAGGGCCATATTACCTTTCTTTAGGGGATAAAAGTGATTACATAAAGTGTGCATTTAACCTGTAATAAGGTGGTGAACTGGGCCAGTTGGTTGCTGTTATACATGATTGGGAAAACAGCTCGGAAAGCGCGGACTACAAAGAACAAACACGACAGGACAGCACTTTTCTGTCGTGTTTGTTCTTCGTAGTCCGCGATTTCTGAGCTGTTTTCCTCATCGTGTGTATTTAACTCCAAAGTGGATCATAGGTCCCTCCAAAAGGAGATAAAAGCAGTGCCCTCAATTACGTCGTCTTACCTCACAAAAGGATTGAAATTCCCTCCTGAAGGAGGTAAAGGCTGACCCTGAAAGGATGCACTTTTAACACCAAAAGGAACTAAGGTTACCTCCAAAAGGAGGCAATATTGCACCCTAACCTAGGGGGTAAGTTTGCACCCTCGTTGCAGGGGGTAACGATACCTCCAAAAGGGATCGCCCTGTGTGCAAGTCGGTTACCCCCTTAAGGAGGGTACTACAGTACCCTTTTTTTTAGAGTGTATTTGGGTTGTTTTAAATATTCACTTTGAGTAAATATTTTGAGTTTCTTCTTTATTATAGGTTTGCTTCTTTGATTTAATGACACGAAAATTGAGGTGGTCTTGAAACATAACCAGATTTTTAATACTCATGTAGATGACACATTTCCCCATAAAAATCGCAGGACCAAGGGGATTTTTTTCTTCTAAACGCCAAATCCTCGAGAGGCAAAACTGAGATAAATGGGAATGTTTTAGCAGAAATTTAAAGCTTTGGGCTATGTACCGTGGCCACACCTTCAGTGTTTTTTCTTGCATACTATGACCAGTTCCAGTTTAATATCATTTGAGATTAATACATTGACGGATAGGGGCCAAATTTCAGTAAAAATGACGGCGCCTGGATCTGGCTCTGTTAGAAAAAAATTTCGTATGCCATATAGGAAACCCGATTATTCTCATTTGCTTTTGATGACAAATGTTTTTTTTTTTATATGCCACTTATGAGGAGCAACTTTTCTCATATGATTTTATACAAGTTTCTTATTCCACATTTGACCCGTATAAGAACTTTCTTTTTCTTGTATGGCTCATAAGGCATATGATAAAATTCTTATTTGAAAATACATGTTCTTATATCCATCTCATAAAACTATATAAGAAAAATATCTTTCCTCATATAGTTCTTATAAGAGGCTAGCGCTCCTCATATGGGTATCATATGTTCTTATATCTTCTCATACTCCTCATATGACTTCTTATATAAAGTTATACAAGAACTATATGAGATTTTTCAGTAGGGATAGCTGGACTCACCCAAAGAACCCGGGCTCCAGGGCAGCGTGGCTGGCTGGGCGTGGTCGGGGGTAGCTCGGTCCAAGGTAACCAGTATGTAGGAGTGGAGGCTCGGTAAATCACACTCTAAATATTTATTTACAATATTTACACTGTCCTTTTGACTAGCTCATCGAGGGGCCTGTCGCCGAATTCCTGAGTCCGTGCAGCTCGTGGTCCAGGCACCTCGTGTCCTTAGCTCGTGCCTGTCACGTGAGCTTGGCGCCGTTCAAGCGCTGGATCGCCGCCGATTGCTGCCGCTACAGAACCAAAGGAAAGCTTCCTTTCAGATGACATTGATATAATATATGCTGTTATTATAACGTTGGGCGAGCATTAAAGCAAAACAAAATGTTAAGAAGTCATTTTTGGGTTGTGTTTTGGATCTAGCGGGTTTTAGCGGTTTTCGGGATTCCGACTGCGGGTTTTTAATTTTTTAAGTTGGCAACACTGTTCGATTGGCGTCGCACCAGGCTCGAGGAGGAGGAGGAAAGAAGGAGGGAGAGGAGAAAAGGAGGAAGGAGAGAAGGAATAGAAAGAGAGAGAGAGAAGATCAGGGGGTGAGGAGGAAACTGGGGAAAGGGCCCCCCGGAAAGTTTGTTGTGAAAATAAAAAGGTTGGGGATGTCCCCCGCCGATTCGTTGTGGGTGCCTTGTTGTGGGGAAGCAGACGATTTGAATGTTTGACTAATTTTTAAGCGGAATAGGAACAGCCCCATTCAAATAAGTTTGGGAAACAAATTTTTACCCAAGATTGACCCAGTGCCGAAAATAACTATAATTTACGTTCTGAAATAAAACATAAAACAACCTAAATTCAAAATGCTGAGAGAGCAGCTATGCGAAATCAGAACCATTAATCTAGTAGGTTCTTGAAAACCCGAGAGATAGGCCCAATTATCTGTAACAGTGCCCACAACAAATCGGCGGGGAACGTCTCCAACCGCATGCCACTTTTTTTTTTTTTTTAACATGAATCTTTTTTATGATTTCTTTCCCAGTTTTCTACTCACCCCCTCCTCTTTTCTCTCTCTCTATTCTTCCTCTCCTTCCTTCTTTCCTCCTCTCCCTCCTTCTTTCCTCCTCCTCCTCGAGCCTGGTGCGACGCCAGACGAATCTGTACCCGACCTACGCCGGTACGAAACTCATCCAGGTCGAAACGGGAAGCGGTTGGGGGTAACTTTATTTTTTATCACGAGTTCCGTCGGACGGAACTTTTCACATTGGGTTATGTCGGACGTAACTTGAAAAGTTGGGGTAAAGTTACGTCGGACGTAAATTTATTTTTTACTTGGAGTTCCGTGGGACGTACCGTATTTACTCGAAAATAGATCGACCCCTATTATGGAACCCACCAAGAATAAAAAAAATCAAATATAGGTCGACCTTTTTTATTTTAAGAACATGGGAAAGTTCTGGCAAAAGAAAGAAACAAACCTATATTTACAGCACTCTCAGCTAAATCACGGGGCGATGCCAAAAACTTTATCAACGTCAGAACTTCTGGACATGTCATCGTCGTCCGAAGCTTCGTCAGCTTGGTAAACATCCTCGCAAATTCGCAACAATACCTCACTGACAACGTTGTACAATGACGACAAGAAGAAACGAAAGAAGGTGGAGACGGGCGAAGCGACGAAAGACAAGATACAAAGACGCAAGCAACGCCGCGAGTCGAGTCGCCATGAGCAACACGCGAGCTGAGCCGCAACAAACAAAAGTAACCTCCGGTTTTTTTTTTTGCGCGTTTGCGAGGGATGGAGGGCAAAGTACATGGCGCATCGCATTCCTCTCCCTCCCCTTCCCCGTTGCCAAGTGAGGGGAACGCTACAGGCCGCAGGCGCGATGGCGAAACCCGACGCCCGAGTGATGCGCGCGAGAGCGGCAGCGGTGCGGCCACAGCGGGCGGGCCGTCGGCTGCTGCTGTTTCGGTTGTTTTCGTGCACCAAATGCTTTTTGAAACAAGAAGCGGCGCGGCTCTACGGCAACGCCGGCTCGGTGACTCGATAGCTTCATGCCCCCGGTAGGGTCGCAAAATTTGGTCACGAATGTAGGTCGAAATTCTTTGGTCATGATTTCCGAAAAAAAAAGGTCGACATATATTCGAATAAATACGGTAACTTTAATTTTCATTTTGGGTTACGTCGGACGTAATACGAATGCTTGACGTAAAGTTACGTTGGGCGTAACTTTAATTTTTATTTCGGGTTCCGTCGGACGTAACGTTAGACATTGCGTTACACTTGTGCAAAACGGGGGCTGCTGGTTCATCATAAGCCAACCATTTCTGTGTTTAATTAAAACACATCACTGACCTAAAAAATCCTGCTATCCTAGAGTTTATGCTTAGGAATGTATCGCTTCAGATAAATTTGTAAATTTCTACTTTTAGCCCCTGACCCGCCAGATACAATATCTGGCCTAAAGCAGTGTTTCGGATCTCCTCCAAGACATGAGGCGGGTCGTCATTCAGTCCAGGAGCTCTGAAACTAATAAAAAGCTCTACAAAGGAAATTTTGTTAAAGGGGGCTGTATGGGCATCAGAATAGCACATGCCATGCTAAAAAAATGCAAACTCTTGTTGGGTATGCAAGGATGACAGTGCTGTGCCATTTCTGATGTGTCACAAAAAGCTCAGTGGCATACAGTGTTCCTTATGGATGTTTAAACTGTCAAATTCAAATCCTAGAAGCTTTATTCAAGAATGTTCCTCACTAAAAATGTATTAAGAGATCTGAGCCACCGACTCAAACATGACTCTGTGGCAAACATTCATTTTCATGTGCATTATATTTAACGAGGTCTAGTCTGCATTGATTTATTGCATTCATGCTGAAACTTGGAGGGGTTCTCTGGGCATGAATAAAGAGGTAAACATTTCTTGAAATCAAAACATTTGAGAACAGACAAAAGGAATGATCTTAGAACGGTATCTTAGATTCTATTTTTTTGTCTTATCTAATTTTTCACTTTATTTCATAAGAGGCATTTAGAGATTTGAGCGCAGCTCTTAGGCCCCCGTTTCTGCGTTTCGCAGCGTCGCGGTTGGCATAACCGCCCCACTAAACTTGGCAGGAAATTGAATTATTGTTGAGGTCATCTGACGCCTATTTTTCCGCTAAGTCTAGCTGAGAAACTGAATTTGTTTATGGGTGACGTGACACGGTCATGTGACGTCATTTTTCCCGCTACATTTAGCGGGAAATGTGAATTGGTGTTGAGGTCACGTGACATCAATTTCCCCGCTAAATATAGTGGGGAAACTTAACCCGCTAAATTTAGGGGGAAATGTTCCCGCTAAATTACGGGGAAACTTCCCCGCTAAATTTAGGGAAATTGCTTGCTAAATGGAAGGGAGCAGAAGAGGAGTAGGGGAGGGGTAGGAGGGGCATACCCTCCCCTCCTCCTCCTCAAGAGCTGTGCTCTAATTTCGCACTACAGAGAATTGTAAACGTCTTTCATTTTTCATCTAATGTTTATTCAATTTTTATACCTCAGGTGCGCTCGCAGCACAAATCTAGGTTGGGCTGATCCTCTACGCACAAGTTGGGAACTCTTGAGCGGCAAGAGTGGGAGTTTGATCTGACAGCTCAAGGGACACCTTTGTTTAGTATTGAATTTATAATTATCATATTTTGAGCAAAGTTAAGTTTGCTGCATGAAATTCTTCTAGAAATATATAATTGCAACCAAGTTTACCACGCCACTACATTTCGCATTTGCTGTTAGTGCTCCTCGAGGACCTCGGACAAGAGCTTATTGGTGTGCAAACATCATGCTTGTTTGAAACCACTCGCTAATGTAGTGACTCGTGGACATCGAACGTTCCAATGGAACGCTGGATGTCCGAAAGTCTTTCTTGAACGATGCAAGCGGGGAAGGAACCATACAATCGTATTGTATTAAGGCGGCGGTCCCACGGCGGCCATCTTGAACAAGCCATTAGTTCAACCACTTCGAGGGGCATTCATAAAGTTCTTATTATTGTCACGAAGGAATAGAGATTCAGCAATCAAACTTGAGTAGGAGCTGAGACTTTCTCTACATGTTCGCCACCAGAAGTTACTCACTTTTTCCAGCGATGGACCACATGCCGGAGGCAATTGTTATAGAACTGCTCCTTTTGAGTGTTCAGAAATCGCTCCACTTCAGCAATCACTTGGTCGCCGTCCTTGAAATTCTTTCCTCTTATTTGGCCACACTGAACGCGTCTGCGTTCAGTGTGGCCAAACTGGGGCGTTGTCTCCGAACAATGCTCCCAGATTAGAATGAATATCCTTGGCATTGCTTTCCTTCAAATGAAAAAAAACGGATCACTGCATGTGCTTGGCACCGACGGGTGGTGCCATTTTTGTTTCGACTCCCTAGCGGCGTTCCGAGCTACTATAGCATGCGATGTTTATACTGTGCGGAAACTAGAGGGACGCGCGCTCATGTTGATGCCTGTTTTGTTCCGTTTTTTTTTCATTTTTTTGTGCCGATAATACGAACTTTATGAACGCCCCTCGTAGATGGCGGCACTCATCCGTGTGGCCTAGAGTTCCTGTATAGTCTCCCTACGGGAGCCAGAGTTGCGCGTTCATGCATGGCATGTGGATTCAGCTCCTCGCGTGACTGAATTCGGCGAATAGCAGCGCCGCGCGTTCGAGGCGCGCGGCGCGCTCAAAAGCCGGGGAACATACGCCGGAGCGCGTGCAACGTCTACTTTGCTGCACGACACTTGATACGGCTCCTCACGTGATCGGATCTCGGCGAATAGCGGCGAGGGCGGCACGCGGCACGTGGAATCAAACGCGCAACTCTGGCTCCCGTAGGGGAGCCTATTAGCGGCGAGATGTTTCGGTGGCGCCCTCGTTCGGTTACCTTTCGTGACGTCATTACCTAGTGAACAAAAAGCTCGGTGGTGTTTTCAATGAGCATCCTGGAAGCCTGAAATCATAGCGGTCTCAATGCAACACTGCCAACACCGTCAAAATTGAAGTTCTTACATTCCTCTTATTTTCGTCGATGAGACATCCTTTGCTGACGTCATAGGCAGCATTCGGCCAATTGTGGTGGGCCGACCACAGCGACACTTTCGATCGGTCACGTCAACAATACAGAAATTCTAGTGTGGCCAGAAAGCAGGCTCGTGGCAGTGATGTTCCTCCTCTGCTCTTGAATTTCTCCTTTCTGCTGCTCGCCCGTCCACGTTCAGGGCTCAAGGCGTGCTCCCGCTGAAATGCCAGCAAACGTGCCAGTGGTGCTAGCAGTGCCCAGTTCGCACAGAAGCGGAGCCCAGCTATACTCTGTTTCACCTTGTGATGTACCGCAAGAAAGGCTACAAGCGCGAGCTCCTTGCTCCGGCGCACATCTCGGCGGCACAAGCTCTCGTGCACCAAGAGCAGCTGCCAACGCTTTGAGCTCGTGCTTCTAGCCTTCGCTGCGGTACAACATAAGGTGAAACTAGGGTGCCTCAATGTCCTTCCGTTTAGGGTGATGCCACCCTTTGTAGTACCCGATGCCGACAGCACGCGCCCACGGGTAAAATACAAAGAAATCGACGAAAACAAAATGCCGCCGTAGCAGTCAGCGCCACAAGCGCGTGCAGGGACACGCTCTTTCACGCGCTTCTGAACAAAAAATAAAAATAAAAGTGTGGGACAAAATGGCCAGATGCCACCACCCTAAGCAAAGCGCACATGAAGGCACCCTAGGTGAAACGGAGTATAGCTCATCGACCCGATCGAGAGTGCCTAGCTGGGCAAAATATTTTTAGATCCGGAGCATCTCTTGCTCGGTTCTATGTCCCGCGGCGTCGGCGTTGTAGTCGGCACTCTAACTGCGCACGCGCAACTCTCCTCCTTCACTCTCTCCAACAGCTGCGCGTTACTCTCTCCGCTCTCTCTCTCTACCAGCTGCGTGCACTGCGCGTGCGTTCGCTTCTCCTCACACTGCGCGCGCACGCGCAACTCTCCTCCTCTAGTCTCCTCTCCTTCAAGTGTGAAAAAAAATAAACGGCGAGCGGCGAGCGTTCCAAGTTTCTCTGCCGCGAGCCGCGACGAAGGCTCGCGTAGGGGGTAACGCTTAGCAGTCGGTGGCGCCATCTCTCGACGTCAGCACGCAACTGACTCTTTCCTCGGAACCAACACGATGCTCCGCATCACCCTATGGTTCCCCTCGGGAAGATGGTGTAATTTTTTCTCGATCCTGCCTTTGTTCCACGCTGCAGGGTTGGCAAAGCGATTTCGTTAGAGGCTCACAAATCAGTAGCTATCGTTTTAACTATTAAAGAATTAAAAAAATAGTCAATCAATCAATAAAGAATGTTATCAAACAATGAAGAACATATATATAAGACATGTCTTGTCAGCATTTTGTGAATAAAAGAGGTTTCGCACGACATAAACGTTTAAAATCATTTTCGCTGTAAGTCGGAGTGCAGCTGGCATAACAGGACAATGAGGCCAGTCAAGCAGAGCAAAAAAACACCATGCCACGGAGCTCAACGTCTTATAGTGCGTTTTTTGTCCCCGGTTAAAGCAATCCAGCGCAAACCATGCACCTTGGCCTTGCGCTTTCAGTATGCGTGTTTGTGCTTCTGTTCCTTAGTCTTTGACTGCATTTTGATCTATGATAAAACAAGCAATAGCAGAGTTTTTTTCAAGACGGGTGTTCAGAGGGACGCTCTATAAAACTCATAATTTTGATGATAGTTTGATTAAGCTTGATTATCAGTTATCTGACCTTATAAGTAACCACCCCAAATATTGTTGAAGTAGTACGCCGATGTTGGAGACTCTGCATGTTCAAGAAAAGAGTAAAAGTGTATTTTTTGGTCCCAGTGACCTAAACTTAAAAATTGTTAGTCGAGTGGGTAGCAGATTTCAAAGTGTGTTTTATAGTGCTTTTGATATTTTTCATTAATAATTAAATTAGGTGATAATTTGATGTTGAAAAAATATACTAACGACTTACATGTATGTATATATATATATATATATACAGGGTGTTTTTTTTTAAGCTTAACAGAATTTTTAAAAACAAACCATGAAAGCTAGGTTAATGCGGTCTGCGCAGGTGAGTTATAAGGCCAGGGGGACATAGTATAGAGGACTAATCGTAAAGATCAGTCGACTAATTAGTTAAAATTTGTTGATTAACTTTTTAATTAATGAAAATAGACATATAGTTCCAATTAGAAACTTGCTCAGCGTCATAGAAAACCACTAAATCAGTAACTTTCAGAAAGACTTTGAACGCGTGAGAAGCGTAGTAGTGCACGAAAGTTACCGCTCGTGGAGCAGGTACAAGGCTGGGGCTAGATAAGCGGCGGAAAAATTGCGCGGGCGCCTTATCGCAACCGCTAGCTTTGTACGTGCCCCACGAGTGCTAACTTTAGTGCACTACTACGCTTCTCACGCGCTCAAAGTCTTTCTGAAAATGACTGATTTAGTGGTTTCAGATGACGCTGAGCAAGTTTCTAATTGGAACTATATGTCTATTTTCATTAATTAAAAAGTTCATTAACGATTTTTAACTAATTAGCCGACTGATCGTTACGATTAGCCTCCTATAATATGTCCCCCTGGCCGTATAACTCACCTGCACAGACCGCATTAATCTAGCTTTTATGGTTTCTTAAAAAAAAAACATTCTGTTAAGCTTACAAAAAAACACCCTGTATATATACAGGGTGTTTTTTTTAAGCTTAACAGATATGTTTTAAAAAAGCCGTAAAAGTTACACTTATGCCGCATGAGGAGGTGAGTTATACGGCCAGGGGGCACAGATTATAGGGGGCTAATCGTAATGATCACACTGCTAATTAATTAAAATTCGTTAGTTAACTTTTTAATTAATGAAATTAGACATATGGTTCCAATTAGAAATTTGCTCAGCGTCGTCGAAAACCCCTAAATCAGTCATTTTCAGAAAGACTTTGAGCGCGTGAGAAGCGTAGTAGTGAACTGAAGTTACCGCTCGTGGAGAAGGTACAAAGCTAGAGGTTGCGATAAGGCGCCTGTGCGATTTTTCCGTCTCTTATCTAGCCCCAGCCTTGTACCTGCTCCACGAGTGGTAACTTTGGTGCACTACTACGCTTCTCACGCGCTCAAAGTCTTTCTGAAAATGACTGATTTAGGGGTTTTCGATGATGCTGAGCAAGTTTCTAATTGGAACCATATGTCTGTTTTCATTAATTAAAAAGTTAATTAACGAATTTTAATTAATTAGCCAACTGATCATTACAATTAGCCCCCTATAATATGTCCCCCTGGCCGTATAACTCACCTCCACAAGCTGCATAAGTGTAACTTTTACGGCTTTTTTTTAAACAAATCTGTTAAGCTTAAAAAATAAAACACCCTGTATATATATATATATATATATATATATATATATATATATATATATATATATATATATATATATATCTTTTTGAATGCAACAGAAATGGGGAATTTTACAGTAACGCTGACATTTTATGGTAATGAATGTGATCTCAGTGATAATGATGTGAATTATTTCTATTTCAAACTTTTGATGACGTCGATTATTAATTATTGTGACCACGATGCTTAGCTAATGTTCATTTGATTTTTTCATGTATATTTGCTCTTTATGCTGACACTGGTCCTGTACATTGTTGAATGCTGTAAAAAGGGACTGATGGAATGGTAAGAAGACTTTTTAATGCGAAAAGATTATTTGCCTCATAACGCGAAAATCCGGCGTCGTCGTCGGCGGCATGACCGAGCGATGGTACCAAAAATTGCCGATGGCGCAAATAGTAAAAACACCGTTAGAAATGCCCGGCTTGACGTCACATTTTTCACGAAGGTTTCTATAAACTAAGTAAATGAACGGCGCTTTAGAGAGAAACTCTGTTACATTTCAGTCTGGATGGGAATCGAACCCGGGTCTCCGGGGTGCGAGACGGGCAAGCTTCCCGACTTCATGGTGGCTTTTTTATTCTTTATTGTCGACGCCAAAGCGGCTCCACGGTCCTGGCTGACTAAGGTGTGCCTAGTGCGTGCGTCACTGCACACGTCCCGTCACAACCATCTGGCTGACTGAAGGTGTGGCCAAGTGCGTGCGTCTTTGGACACGTGACGGCGCAGCTAATAGGGGAGAAGGTGGCCGGTGCTGCCTCCCGCGCGTCACACACCGAATCAGCAGAAATAACTTTAACGCATGTCAAAAAAATAATTTGGAAACCTTTCACCAAAGGGACAACAATGCTTTCGCAGTCCCACACGTAAGCAGTCTTAGGTGTCTGTGCCGAATTTCCTTTTGTATTCTTTTGCCACAGCCCCTCAGACACATGCATGTCTGGAAACAAGGATTATTATTTTTATTATAAGTTTACGCGCCCTTTTTGTCGTAATATTTATTTTATTTTTAAAATATGTACACGGGAGAACCGCCAGGCGGTCTAGATCCTCCAAAGTTCAGTGTGTCTTCATGTTCCTATGGCCGTCTGCTCGTTCACGTTCAAATGGCGAAACACCGTAGACCGTCTTCTCTTTTCAAATGCCAACGAACCGTAGACCACATGAAGGTATATGTACGCTGTCTTCGCAATAATTGAGAAATTTGACAGATAGAAACACCTAATCAACCGACCTTTACAGCTTCAAAAATATCTCGTATTCGGCGGGTCGCCACTCCGCGCAACCACAGTCTCCGCAGTGAATGCCGAGGTGGCCAGAGACATAAAGCCCCTCGATGTGTTGGCGTTTGTCTGCAAGTAGCGTCAGATGCGCCAGTGCACGAGACCTCTGTCTCGAGCGGCCCTTGGAAGCAAAAGGCGGCGTAGACCTGAAATGAACGGCCCTAGGAAGGGAATGACGGCGGATCAGCACCCTGTCGTGACACGTCTCTTGCGCGTTTCCACCACGATGGTTGGACTTTATGTAAGCGTGGATTTTATCGGGGGACTTTCGAACGACAGTTCCTCTCTCGCCATCTGTGCACGTTTCCACTGTTCACAAAAAGCACAGTCTACGCATGCTAAATCACAGTTCAGCCAGCACTCGATCGCAGTTGCAGCCAGCCAGAAAGTGCGCGTGCTTAACACAAGCACAGCAATGAACGCACCCTCGTACGCTTTTGTGGAAATATGTATACTCCTACGCGGCTGAAGAAGTCCCATTGCTCCTCGGCGAGAGTGATGGTCACAAGGAAACCGCTCTCTAGCCCGGTTATGGAAGAACATGTCAGGGCAGCACTGAGCATCTCGCTTGATTTTATTTCGCAACACTCATTGCGAGGACTACAAGGAACGAAAGAGAAGCGCGAGGAAACTTCACGAGTTGTGATTCTGGTCCGGCTTGCTAAAACAGCGTCTCAGCTGAGACTGAGTGAAAGAAAGCAGTGCAAAGGGTTGGGCGCGCAACTGTTTTGAGACGCGGCATGAGTGCCACTCAGCTCGAGCGCTGACTTTGGCATTGCTTTCTTTCCCACAGTCTCAGCTGAGTCGCTGTTTCTAGCAAGTCGGACCTGGCTGCTTATATTTAGTTGCAAAGGACAAGAGTCATGGTTGGTGTAAAGCACAAAGTGGAAGCTTGGAGTCGTTGCATTATTAAACCAACACCATGAAGTTGATCGTCTGACGTTGTTCTAATTTGAATAAATGAAATTAAAGTAATCCAAAGAAAGACGACCTAGTGAGGGTTTCGCAAATGTGCAACGCTTTTGATAGAGCACTTCATGCAAAGGGGGTTTATTAGACCCTTTTCCTAAGCCTCATATTTGCAGCCACGATGACTGGCTGTTTGTTGCCTTACTATGAGGACCAGTCACCGCGGTTTGCACGTAACACTCTCCGTATGTTGTCTACGAGTAGAGTAACGTTAAAACTAAAAGATCTCAAATCTCTGCACGATGGTTAACAAAAAAGAAACCAGCACGGTTCGAAAGCTGAAACCTTAAACAAATGTCAGTTAAAAATCTTGGAGTGGAGGAAAACAATTCTCCTTCGTCGTCACCATAATATGGAGTTCAATATTTGCACCTTTCGCGGTGTCGAAACATGGCGGACAGCATTGAATAGCTTATCTGTAGGCACTAGGCGTTTTCGGAGAACTTGCTCGTGACCCTTGTAACGCGCTTCGCTTTTTTTGGTTTTTTTTTTTTTCTTGGAAGATTAACTGTGACTTACTGAAAGAACGAGGAAGTAGCGCGAGGAAATATTTGAGAAAAGAATCCTTTGCGTCAGGGACAGACTCAGCGCCACTTTGCCTGAACTTCTCAACCTCGAATTTCAGCCATCTTTCAAAAAATGGCGCAAGTGCGCGTCGTCTGCTAAAACATAGGTTCTTTTTACTAAGTAGGACAATTAGTATGCTTTCAAAGAATTACAATCATTGAACGTGATTTTATTTAGAACGAGAAAAGCACTAATTAAAGAATCGTTGCTTAAATAGCTGCCCTCTTCTTTGAAACTGGTTTCTTGCGTACAGAGTCGAGCTTCAAAATAGTCCCATGATTTAAAACTATTTTAAACATATCTGAATATGAATACGAAAAAAAATCACGCTTCTAGTGAACCAGCTCAGTTCCTCTAGCATACAATTCAAAAAAATTAGGTCAGATGCCAGAACGCTGTCTGAGAAAACCAAGAACGCGTTAAGAGAGTTCTTAAAAATTTTATCACAATCAAGCTGTGTTTACAAAAAAACGGCTGGCGTTGCACTTCTAATATTTTGTCTTCTGAGTTCCTATGTTTACCACAAGCATGCCCTTAAATGTCGTTGCTGCGTTATGATGTGAAACTGAGTTACGAGACTTCAAAATCGCATAAAAAAGGCTCTTTTTGAATAAGAATTAAAAAAAAAATATGAGCGTGCTAATTAAGAAAAACACGCATACACGCAACTAGACGAGTCCTTCTTCTATCCAATAAAAAAATAAGAACGCGTCTTGGATGCATTACAAGTTAGAATCTTGGAATGCATTAGAGGTATGTCTTTGAAAATATCAAAACTTGCACTTTTCGTTTTCTTATTGTGCGTTAAGTTTTGAAAAATGCGTATCATATTTTGCACTAAAAGAGTGATGATGAATTGACAATTTATTTCCAAACATAACGAAATACGTAACACGCGCACAGACGCGACATTTGCACAGCAAACAGGAGCGTTAGCAGAGCTGCCACCGGTATTATAGTTGGGGCCGTGAACCGCCGCCTCAAGGAGCATTCTACAGGTTGTTTTTTGGTATGCTTTACAGATTTTAAGAAAAGAGCCGTAAAAGCTACACTTAAGCGGGGGGCATAGTATAAAGGGCTAATTGTAAAGAAGAGTCTGCTTAGTAAAGAGAAGTGCCAGACTTCTTTCAGAAAACCAGATGGAGGTTGATTCTAGCGTAGTTTTATCGCATGAATCTGAATATCACGTTCAGTTTCCCCAAGGATATAACTAAACGTGAGAAAACACAGAGAAAAAACATCTGACCAGTAGTGACATCATAAGAGGATTTTTCGGCCGCCAAACGTGTCTCGCTTGAGGGCCGCGCGTGCAATCGCAAGCTTTCTAGGCATATTCTCCCACACTGGCACCTGTCGTGTCGTCTTTTTCTGCCCTTTTTAAAAATAGCGTGTGCGTGCATAGCTTTGATAGGCGTTGAAGATGCGTGAGCGGATATTTTGAAAGCTCCTTTCGTGACGTCACTCTCCGGGAAAGAGTGTGTTCAACGTTACATTGAAAGTGATTCTATGCAGCCTCGATTCACCAAATTACAAAATAATTTTGATGTTTGAGATTTTGGAGGTCAAATGAAGACGATTTAAATGTGTTTCCTCAAATACAAGACTACTTCAGCTTCCCTTTAAGTATAATATGTTTCTTAAAATTTTAATTCGTGAAAATAGACCCATGGTTTCAATTAGAAACTTGCTAAGCATCATCGAAAAACACTAAGTCAACTCCTTTTGTGAAGATATAAGACGAAAACAACACTTTACGGTGTTCTAAAAAAACTTTCAATTTGGACGCATTTCCAGACTTCAGTTTCTTATTGGAGAGCATCTTTGCGCCCGCGATCTTGCTGCCCGGTGGCCGCAGTGCAAAGCCACCCCCTCGCCTCCCTCGTAGGATGGAGGGAAGCAAGGCGCACATGTGTTGCGCGTCTAAACCCCTGGGGAACAGGACCGTGGGCGCAGAGATGCGCTCCGATAAGAAACCGCAACCTAGAAACTCATCCAAAAGCGTTTTTACAGAACGCGTAAAATGCTACCCCTGCATTATATCCTTCTAAAAAGAGTTGATTTAGTCGTTTTCAATGACTCAGCAAATTTCTAATTGAAACCATATCTTCATTTTCACTAACTAAAAAGTAATTAAAAAATTGTATTTAATTATCCGACTGATTGTTACGATTAGGCCGCTATACTACGTACCCCTGGACGTAAAACTCGCCTGCACAAGCCGCATCAATGTAGCTTTCACGACCTTTTTAAACAAATATGTAAAGCTTAAAAAATCGCCCTGTATAACAGTGAAAAGCGATGCCACCATGGCGGAGGCATATGGCTCCACCATGTTGGTATCGCCTTTTCGCTGGTATAGGATGTTCCATGTTACGTTATGTTTGTATGGTTCCGTGCCGCCTGCATGGTTCCGTAATGATCCACTAAGTTGGTATAGGATGTCCCATAATACGACACGCTTGTATGGTTCTGTCCGCCTGTATCGTTCCGCCGTAATCCACTATACTGAAGACGGTTTTTCGCTGGTATAGGATGTCCCATATTACGGTTACGCTTGTATGAGGCTTTTTTCCAAGGTCTTTCCACCATCGAGATTTTCCAACGGGGTGTCGCTTTTCACTGCCAGTTCTTATGTTTTGATTCCAGTCGGGTAACTTGCGGCATCGGTTTATAGGACGTTGTGTTCTTTACCGTATAATCGCTACAGTGCTTGCACTCTGTCCTTTCGTCTGCCGGTATACATTTTAGGGGGCATGAAGCGTGGAAGGGGTGTGACGCAGCTCTTGGGTGCGAGTTTTTGTAGAATTGTGCGTGGTCTTCGTAACTGGAGCGGTCGGCACCCGATAGAGTAGTCGACGGGGTGGGTCTCTGACCGTTCTCCTTTGGTGTAGGCGCGCCATCTGGCCGGTTATGTGAGCCTCTATAAGCTCCTTTACCATTTTATGTAGGCGCTTGGTCGCTCTAGTTGGGGGTAGTTCGAAAGCTGTTTTTATCGCTGAGCGTAAAATGTTGTACAGCAGAACCAGTTCAGTTCGGCTAAGTTGGTGGTAGGGCGCGTAGTATGTGATGCTGCTGACTAGTAGGGCTTACACTATGCGCATCATGTCCCTCTCTTTGAGCCATTTTCATCCCCACCCCCCGGTCTGTGGGAAACAAGGCTGATTAGGAGGACTACTTGCACAGTTTACCTCCGGAGTAGTTTTATAGTGTGGGTAGCTCGTCCGTTGGATTGAAGGAAGGGACCTATTACACGCAGTTAGTCCACTCGTGGGATGGGGGTGCCGTCTAGATGAAGGTCTACCTCGGGTTCACACTTCTCGGACTTTGCGCGTGAGCGGATCACTAGCAGTTCCGATTTCTGTGCACCGCACGTAATGCTTGCTTCGGTCGCGTAGCTTTTGTTATTTTTACGACTTCCTGTAGGCTATTTCGGATTTGGTCGGTCGAGCCTTTGGTCAGCCATACCGTGATATCGTCGGCGTATGGTGCGTGTTGGACGTCGGGGATTTTCGATAAGAGTGAGGTAAGTCCGGCCATCGCCACGTCGAACATTCTGGACGACAGTAACGAGCCCAGTGTGGCGCCCCGGCCCGTTATTTCGATTGATCACGCATTCTTTCAGTTGGATAAGCAAGTCTTGGGTCTAGAGGTTTTTTTAGGAAACCGAGCATCGTGTCCGAGAAAAAGACGGTCGCCTCGAGGTAGGGTTGGAGTCGATTCAACACAACGTGCTTTAGCAGCTTGCCGATAAACAGTGTTAATGATATTGGTCGACGATTCTGTAGGGCAAGCGGCTGGCCTTGCTTCAGGATTAGCGTTATGTCAGCGGATCGCCATTCTTACGAGAGGGTACCGGTCCTCCACGCTTCGTTGTAGAACGCAGTTAGGGCGGTCACCGTCGCGTCGTCCAGACACTTGAGCGTCCTGTACGATACACCCTCCTTTCCGGGTGCCGTGCTTTTTGTCAGGTTCGTGAGAGCGACTCTGATTTTTGTTTCTGAAATGTCATCATCCAGGGGGGTTTGCTCGATTTTGTGGGGGTAGTCTTCATATTGCAGTCTGAGACTTGTCGGCATGTGTGGGGCCTCCAAGGTGCGTGAAAGTGCGGTGTTGTCTTTTGTGTCGTTGTGTAGAAGCTTGGTGACTGCTTTGGACATCTCCGCTTTTGTCTTGCTGAGACCCAGGTGTCAACAAAAACGCACCCACGTTGGGGCCATCCAGAGCGCTCCCTAGTACCTGTCGCAGAGTCTGTACCAGTTGGTGTTAGTCAGCTTTTTTGCGTAGCGTTCTGCCTCGCGTGTGATTTTGGCTATGCGTAGTCGCCACTTGCGGTTATATTTATGCTTTTGGCATCTGTGGAGTCGGGCCCTAACACTAACCCACAAGAGCAGCAGGTACGGGTCGATCGCGGGAGTTCGTTACGTGGTACGTACTTCGGTTGTGGCCTTGTTTATGTCAGCCTGTTATTGCGTTATCCATTCGGTTTTGGGTGGGGTGTTTCTCTTCGATTCCTTCTTTCTCTGTCGGTGTCAACCTTAGCTTTCAGAAAGAGTTCCAGTTTCTAAAGCGCAGCTTGCGTCCCTGTGCTCGTTTCATTTTCATCTGTACTTTCGTTATAAGGATATAGTGGTCGTTGCCCAAGCTTTCTTCTAGATTCGTCCAAAGGCACGGGTTTTCTGTGCAGTCCGAGATTTAAATCCGGTCAGGTGTTTTGGTGTGCACTGTTGCCCAGTCGGGTTGGGTGCGCGGAATCGTTCATGAGTGTCAGTTGATTACGGGTAATAGATAGGGTCAATTTGCGTCCCTTGGTTGTCTCAGACGCTTAGACCCACGACGGGTGCGCCGCGTTAAAGTCGCCCGACGGTTAGCAGAGAGTTTAGCCACGGCTTGGCGAACTCACTCGTATCATGAAATAGCTTTTTGAACGAATGTGGCTTCCGTGGCCTTCTCGGGACGGCTGTACACGTTAAATACAAAGATGCTGTCCTGATTTTATAGCTGGGCCAGGAGCTCGAGAAAGACGTGCGTGATATTCGTGTGTTGTGTCATCGTGTGTTCTATCGGCGGTATGTTACTGTGGCCTAGGTTGGATGCGCATGGTGTTCCACCCTCTTTTATCATTTTCTGCGCGAATCTCGTGTACTCTACCAGGGTTGGTTTGCAGTTTGTTTCTTGGGTTTGTTTTTGCAGGTGCCTAGAAACTGTTGCAGGGTTTCCGAATTGTGGGGCTAGCTCCTGCAGTTCCACTGCCATATTAGAATTGTGTGTTTGGAGCCTTTCTGCTAGTGTCCTTTTCCGTGCTGGTGTTGGTGGCAGTAGTCACTCTTTATAATGTTGTTGCGGCTTTCATTTTAGAGAGGATTCAACAGATCGACTGCCCGGTGGTGTGGTGTCGTTTGGTCGCTTATCTTTCAGTTTTGTCCATGTTGTGCGAAGCAGTTGGTGTTCTTTTTGCAGCATTCATGTGATATGCGCTGTCAGTCCGTTTCCGGGGTTCGGCTGGAAAATATTTCGCTTCAATTAGCATTTAAATTTCTGATTGTACGGATGTCGATGACCAGTTGCATCATTTCGTTCAATTTGGTTTGGAGTTTCTCTTCAATATCTTTCCACACAAGGAAAGTAGGAGACGTTCCAACGCATCTAAGCGCTGATCAAGGTCACCTGAGGTCACCAGGGTGCATGAAGCTTGGGGGTTGAGGGGCTGAGATTAATTTTATAATCTGCGTCGGTAGAGAAGACAGGGTTGGGGAAGGTTGACCGTGCCATGTGGTTTCGTCGTTGTGTGCCTATTGCAAAGACCACGGTTTGATTTTGGGCAGTAGGGTTTTCCTTGAGTGTAAGTTTTTGTGTGATGTCTAGGGGTCTAGAGGCCCGCAAGCTCGGAGGGGTCAGGTGACTCACCCCTTGTTGAGCTCTGTTTAGATTAGGTGTAATCTTGTTTCGCGGACGGCCTCTCTGTGAGTCCCGACCACAGTTCGGTGGGCTCGGTGTGCGGTGCCGGCTGATGCTCCGGCGCCCTTGCCTTGAAGTCAAACGGCTGGTGGCTCTCGGATTCCCCCTAAATTCATATCCTACTGCTTCCTTATACTATGCAAACCGTTTAATACACGCTAGAACAAAATCTACAAACGAAACACCAAATGCACTCAGCTTCGCACAGCCTTCGTAAGAGCTGCCGCAAACACGTCCGCTCCGCTCGCCAGTCGACATCAAAAGAGCGATTCAAGGAGCGGCCAGGCTCTTTAAATCGACCGCAAAATTCAGTTTCTTAACCTATCGGGCTACGACTTTGTGCAGCGTTGCCCACAGATGGTGCATTTTTTTGTGTAATATTTGCAAAGAGCGAACTTACCTCAGGAAAAATTAAAAAAAGAAAAAGGCTTAGCTCCTATGGAACCGCAGTGAAGCCACCGGTCTTCAAACAATACGGAGCCGTTTCGCACGGCAGACAAGAGATGGCGCAAGCGGTCGCGATGCCAACGGCTGCCAACGAATGAGCATACAGTGCCGAGAGTCGGCGTCATTAGGATCGAGCAGGCTGCCCTGTACGATAAGAATCATCGTCACCTGGAATTCATGGTGGGGTACCTGGTTCTCAAGCGAATTCATTTTTTGAGCAATGCAAACACCGGATTCGCAGCCTCACTTGCTCCGAAGTTGGAAGGGCTCTTCGTCGTAAAGGCACGACTGTCACGTCTCACCTACAGGCTCGCTCATAAGAACAAGGAGTCTGGCCCGGTTTATATCACAGGCCTGAGAAAGTACCATCCTCGTGATCGGGATGACGATGAACGAGAACTCGACAAAGCACACGAAAAACTCCTAGTCCTGGGCGATTCTGACGCGCAGCCCACAACGCGCTCTAAGCGCGGCAGTCGAACGGTGCACGAACCTGTCGGGGAAGAACTTGACAGCGGTTCTGCCCGGCATTAAGATTTGCGGCCTAGAAATTTAAATATTCAGGGTTACTAAATGTGCTTCTTCTGCCCAGAATGCCACCCCAGAGAGGTCAACACGGAGGCTACCGTCCTGGAGGTCAACTGGGATTGGGCACAAGTCCATCCGGTTCGGGGGAAAGTCAGGCTGGGGGGCAAGGGGCTGGCCGTCCCAGCCCACAGAGTGGTCGACCCTGGGGTCGACAAGCCGGTGGCTGATCGCAGTTAGACGCGGAGAACTCCACCTCCCCAAACGGCTCTGCTAGCCGAGATGTACCCGACCGGTCCTACTCGCGTTGAGCCCGCCCTTGGAGACGGCCACGCCATCCCCTAGGAGCTCATATTCCCGCTCAGTCTTCTACTCCGAACGGGCAGAGCCCCTCTACGTCGAGGGGACGACCAGCGTCAGCGCGGAATGGGGCGAACGTAACTGAGAGAGGGAGACCAACGTGACGCAGACCCCTTTGCCACACCTTGGCAACCTGGACGACGTGCGACGGGCGAGAAGACCGCCATTTCGTCTCAGAGCAATGTTGCAGAGACCAACCGAGACCGACCCCGTCCCAACCCCTCGCGCATGTCTCACAGCCCTTCAGGGGAGACACACTGTCGGCTTTTTCTTTCTCTGAAGACCAACTGAGCCCCTGTTGGTTATTCCAAGTCCCGGTTGTGCACCAAGAGGCCTATGAGGCCAGCCGTCGGCTCACAGACATGTTAAATACAATGAGCCCCCTCGTCTGGATAGCGGCAGCGGTACAGTTGTTCCGCAGGAAGTGGACCGACCTCCTGAATCCAGCTGCACTGGGTCCCGTCCAAACCGAAACACACCCAAAACAAAGCCCCTGTCGAGGAAATGACAACCGGGGAGTCAACCCCAGGCCCTTCCACCGAACAGCCTCCGTCTTTACCATTCCGGCTCCACGCAAACTGGCTACAACCTAACTGCTCTCACCTCCTGCCAAAGACACCGTAATGGAAGGCGTTGATGAGTTCCTTAAGGAGACGATGCCCGCGGCCTTTGGTACCCGGGACCAGACGCTTGAGGAGGTGAGGATGTAGGAGACAAAGAAGAGTGGCACACGGCGAGGCGCGACGGACAAAAACGAAAAGGGGGAGCACGTGACGGCGCCGGCGTGGGTAGTCGAATCCGGAGGAGCTCGACGGCAGAAGATTCTTCATGGCGGCGTCGCGGACCCAGACCTTCATTGCGGAGCCGGACCTGCATCATCGAAACAGACCGGAAACACAGCGGCGGTCACCACAAACTATGAGGCCAACCCAGCGGACAGACCACGCAGAGAACTGTATTTATAAAACCCTTTCTCATGGCAGCAGGTGTCGTCTGGTTTGTGGTGAGCGAGCGGAGCGCGGTCCGATCGGGCAGGGGCAATAGTGCACCCACAAATAACTGTTCGAGTGATAAGGACAAGATTCTGTGGTACTTGAGCAGTTACCACAAGAAAACCATCGTATTTTTGTTTTTACTTTGAAACACAAAATTTTATCGCTAAATCTACGCATGTTTTGAAAAGCACCATTTGGAGCAACTAAAATGGTTGGTGAAAAGTTGCATTCTTTGAATTGCTGTTCAAAGATAACGCCAAAAAGCGCCTTTGTCATGTTCGAACGAACAATCTCGCAATGTGTACACTTAGCAGCGTTATCATAAAAATGCAATATTTTGCTAATGCAGTGTACTGCAGGAAACAGCGCAGCTGATTTCAACATATACAGGTTAATATACGTCGGATATAACTGTAATGGCGCCAATCTGTTGACTTTGTTCTCTACCACGACGCACTCGCGATGAGTGTCTTAAATCGAAGTGATTTTCTGATAGTGAAGCACTCCCTTGCCTGTAAATTTATTTGGTACCCTTCTGTGGCTGTTAGCGCGGGTAACCCGCGAAGCTACTGCACCAACCTACAACAAGCCTCACTTACAGCAAAGTGGGC
>JABSTQ010006260.1:0-60800 GCA_013358835.2 Ixodes persulcatus | reverse complement strand
ATAACTCACCTGCACAGACCGCATAAAACTAGCTCTCATTGTTTTTTTTTTAAAAATTATGTTAAGCTAAAAAAACACCCTATATATATATATATATATATATATATATATATATATATATATATATATATACAGGGTGTTTTTTTTAAGCTTAACATATTTGTTTAAAAAAAGCCGTGAAAGTTACACTTATGCCGCTTGTGGAGGTGAGTTATGCGGCCAGGGGGACACATTATAGCGGGCTAATCGTAACGATCAGTAGGCTAATTAATTAAAGTTCGTTAATTAACTTTTTAATTAATGAAAATAGATATATGGTTCCAATTAGAAACTTGCTCAGCGTCATCGAAAACCCCTAAATCAGTCATTTTCAGAAAGACTTTGAGCCCGTGAGAAGCGTAGTAGTGCACTAAAGTTACTACTCGTGGAGCAGGTACAAGGCTGGAGATAGATAAGAGTTGGAAAAATCGCGCGGGCGCCTTATCGCAACCTCTAGCTTTGTACCTGCTCCACGAGTGGTAACTTTAGTGCACTACTCATCGCAACGAAAAAAGGCTTTGGTCGTTTTGGTCCTGAGCCAGTGCCCATTTAGGAAAATTATTGAAGTCCGGTATAATTAAGTTGTTAATTGGGTTTGCACAATTAACTTTTTTAATATTGCGCTTAAGAGCATGGTTTCAATTACAAAATTGCTTAGTATCATCGAAAAACACTAAATCAACAAATTGCAGAACGATAGAAGGCGCGGGAAGCATTTTACGGCTTTCTGAAAAAGCACACAAATTCGACGGGTTTTTAAGTTTCGGTTTGCTATCGGAGTGCATCTGTGCCCCGGCGGCACCGCGCCTCGTAGAGAGATAGTGCAACCAGCCTCTGCTGCGTCGCGCGATGACGGCGCAGCAGAGGCTGGTTGCACTATCTCTCCGCGGGGCGCGGTGCCGCGGGGGCCGAGATGCGCTCCGATAGCAAACCAAAACTTAAAAACCCGTCGAATTTGTGCGGTTTTTCAGAAAGCCGTAAAATGCTTTCGCGCCTTCTATCGTTCTGGAATTTGTTGATTTAGTGTTTTTCAATGATACTAAGCAATTTTTTAATTGAAACCATGCCCTTAAACACAATATTAAGAAAGTTAATTACGGAAAAATAATTAAGAACCTAATTATCCCGGACCTTCACAATTTTACTAAGAGGGACCCTGGCCCAGGACCAAAACGGCACAAGCCTTTGTTTGTTGCGACGTGTAGTTTTTGCAATATCGAATTTGTCTACCTTCCGTGGAACACCCTATATATATATATATATATATATATATATATATATATATATATATATAATTATTCATTAGCGCAGGCAGGGACATTGTCACTCCCTCGTATGGTCTTCGGGGGCCTAGGTCGTAGGATTGTCAGGTGGGGGACGGCCAGTTTCGGAGAACCAGTCGTGATCTGCGGTAGGCGACCGCCTGAAATCTGGACTTGCAGTTCCTAGCGTCCCCAACAGGGGATTGTTGTCGTCCTCAAAAATACTGTTGGCTACTAAGCCGGGTTTGACTGTTGCTCTTTTGTTGTACCCCACTGCGTTTTTCTCTTTCACTCACTGCTGCATGTTCCTTGTTTCTTCGCACTTTTAGTTAAAGATGGACGACCAGTTCGCGCTTTAGACTTTTCCCCCTACCTCCTTTCCCCCTTCTGCCCCGTCTACTGTTGCCTGTTTCCTCCTCCCCCAGGGCGAGGAGGATCGTCTGCCTTGCAGAATCTCGTGTCTGCTCGTTGGCCTTTAAGCTCACTAAAAGGGCACCCCTTCGAGACATCCCTTTTTGAGATTTAATTTAACTTTTCGAGTTCGTCTGTGCTTGGGTTGCTTGTACGTATATATATTATATATATATACATGGAGATAGATAGACAGAGAGGCAGATAGACGGCGGGCGGGCGGGCGGCGGGAAGGTGGGCAGTCTGGCGGGCAGAGGGGTGGGTGTGCGGGTAGGCGGGCGCAGTAAGTAGGTGCGTGCATGGCGGCGTGTCTGGCAAAGTAGAGAAATAATACTTCTCACGCGAGTCCCCCTGTAGCATAGCACCGTGTGAGTCAACTTAAATAAGAAAATTGAAAGAGCCGACATGATGTATGTGTTTCGCGTTTTACATCCCTCTGCGTATTATTCTTAGCTTCGAAATCTCCAGGGGACACGGCCCGATCGACAGAAGACCAACAGACGGAAGGCCCGCTATCGGTGGCGCCTGCCAGTCGTGAAACACCAGACTACACCATACCAGAGACACCAGACATTGACGGTACTTCTTTTCAAGATGTATTTCTTTAGACATATAGATGCAGATCTAGAACGTTATCAAATATTTGAGGGAAAGTATTTTTTTGAGTGGCGTTGGTAGAATAACGTTTTTTTCGGCAATCCGATTTTTCGCTCAAACGACCAAAATTGACAATATAGAGTGTAATAAAAATCGCCACTTTTTCTTAAGAGTGGTCCCGACCGATCCGTAAAATTAGCAAAAACGGGTCCCGGAGAAATCCGGGAGAGAGGAGTGACGTCAACGTTCACGCGAACCTGAAGTTTTGCAACTAGCGCTTTGTGGTTCCAAAGTTAAAAATAGTAACGTTCACCGGCCCACACCGGAGAGCCCCTCGGCTAATTAGGAGAGAGCGGTCCACCATCATCGCCCCTCCTCGTAAACCGTGAGTAGAGTGTGTGTGTGTGTGGGGCGGGTGCGCTTGTTGCTTCTTGGGTACCCCAGAAAAGGACAAAGAAAGGCTTAATGAGCAGTGGCTTTTCTTTTATTCTCCCCCTCAGAGCCAATCGAAAATCCCACAAAGAGTGCCTTTTCTCCTTCTTTAGCCTCCTTTTTTTCTTTTTGTTGGGTTCCGGAGACGCGATTAGCAAACACTCCAGCCCCCTCTCTTTCTCCACCTCTTCCTCGAGGTGCTCTTCGGCGATGTTCGGCTCTCTCCGGGGCCGTAAAAAGTTCTATATATTCAACCTTGGAGCCGCAAATCTGGACCCGCAAAACGTCACGTTCACGTTACTGTTGGCATCACTTCTTTCCCTCCGGGTTTGTCCGGGACTTGTTTTCCTGCTTAGTGTAGACCGGCCTTTACTCTAGTGGCAAAGAAAGTGGTAACACGTAATGAATTGCCGTGTCGAGTTAGGTTCCGTCGTAGCGCTTCCGTTTTCGGCGTCGCAACAAAACCGGCACCTTGACACTGGCTGCGAGGCGTACCGGAACGATGCTGACAAAAGAGTTGTACCATGTTGCAGAACCCTCAAAAACGGGCGTGTTCTTAACGCCCACCGAAGTGGGGTAAAAAAGAGTGCGGACTCTTGGTATGGACCCTGAAAGCTCACAGCTGTCTCGTTCCGTGTGATAGGAGTAGAACGCGTCCTTGGTGTCACTCTGGCTTTGATCACGTGATGTGACCCGCTAGAAGACCTCATATGTAGAGTTCCGGAGGTTACGAAAAATCCTAGGTGACTAAGTGGTATGCACCGCCTACAGCGCTAGCTATCAGAAAACTATATCACCATTTATTAAGGCTTCAGCGGCTGTAAAGGTTTTGTCGTCTCTCCCCGTTTAACCGTCTGTCCCTGAGAAAATTCTCCGTCAGCGACAATTATAGCGAATTTCTTCGACTAAAAACGAGATGAACTACCTATAGAAACCACCATGTGATGCTGGGCCACCATAACTGGGTAGGAAAAGTTCAACAATCAGTTTCCGAGTGTTTGATAATAAGCTCGCTGAATGGAGATGATAAGCTGTTTTAGAGCGCAGCTCTTAGGCACCCGTTTCCGGCTTGAGGGGCGTCGCCGTCGGCGTCAGCGTCGGCGTAACCGCGCTCTGCATCATTTGATATTTCCCATCATGACGTCACGAGGGTCACAAGTGACGTCACTCGTGAAGTCACCACACGTTGCAACATCGGTAAATTTCTCCACAAAATTTAGCTGAAAAATATTCCCTCTAAATTTAGCGGGAAAAAATTCCCGCTAAATATAGTGGAAACAATTCCCTGCAAAATTTAGCGGAACCCCCCTTCCTTGCCCACTAAATTTAGAGGAAAAAATTCCCCACTAAATTTAGCTAGAAAGTAAGGGAACATTTTTCTGTAAATGGAAGGGGAGCAGAGGAGAAGGTGGGTCATACCTTCCTCTCTGTACCTTCCCCTCCTCCGCCTCAAGAGCTGCGCTCTAATTTGGCGTTACAGGGGAATGTAAACGTCTCTCATTTTTTATTCTATTTCACCTAGCAGCCAAGTTTCATTTAAAAACTGTGTCGGTGTAGGTGTTGATTTACCAATCTTTTGTCGACCCGGTGGAGAGAAACGATAAAAATCTAACAGCGTCGAAAATGCTGATCGTGCACACACTTGTCTTAGTTCCGCATTATCTCGCTGAATAGCACGGGAGGCATTCGAAGCCACGCGCTCGCCTGGGATTTTTTCTCATCCTCCTCAACTCTATCGGAATAAGACCTGTGACTGGCGGTCGCGTTTTGTTTGCGTGTTTTCGGAAGGCTATATCAGAAACAGTTATGTGCCAACCATGTAACACGGTCTGTGTTAAAATAAATATGCCGAAATTGTGGTTGTCGCTACTCACAGTGGCGTACGACACTGAGCGTAGCGACAACAGCGATTTCGGGATCATTTTTGTGGCATGCAAAGCAAAAATCTCCAAACACAGCTAGGTGACTGGTGCGCGATTGAAAAATTCCGCCTGGTCCTGGTATCGAACCAGAGCCATTTCCATTTCCAGTGAACCGCTCTACCAACTGAGCTAACCAGAAGTTAGACGTCAGTACAGCAAATGAATTTTATCAGCTGCAACAAGTTTAACACCAACAAGGGTAAACGGCCTGTATATTAAGGTTACGATCCGAATGCTATTAATGCAAAGGTGCAACCGAGCTGGAAAAGAATTACGATAACTATACCTGGAGAATGGGAAGAAGGGTGACAAAGGACAGACAAAATCTCCAAAAACAACTAGGTGATTGGTGTGCGAGAGAAAAATTTTAGATTTCTGTTTGTCATTTATCCTCCTTGTTCCTCTTCTTCCTGAATTATTATCGTCATTCTTGTCTAGCACGCTCGCACCTTTGTATTAACTGCATTATCATGATAAAGACTCTACGGTTCATAGGTTCGGCGAGTGCCCTCCTTCTACCAAGCTGCAGCTAATAGAAAGAAAGCAAAAAAAAAGATTAAAAAAGCAGCGCCTAGAAATATTAATTATACATTTTTGCGACGGTTACCATGTGATTTTGTGTCTATTTCGCCGGTCTCGAAGCGAGCTTCGAAAGACATTAGACCGCTGCTTACGCTCTTTTTGATGTAAGCACTACTGTTGTCACGACCTTCTATCGCTCTATATACTCGTGTATTTAACGTGCATGAAGTCTCGAGAGGACTGTGTCAGTGCGCATGTCATCAGTGTAGGCGGAGCAACGACGCAGCAATCGTGACGCGAGAGCCGACTGCGCTTTGATCTGTCTGACCGCGTTCGCTCTGTTAAGGTGTGAGCATGAGCGTGAGACTTTCGAGCAGCGATAGCTTGTTGATGATGCAGTATGCTGCTTTGTCGTTGAAAATTATTTGCCCTGCGAACGCCTGCGAAAACGATCCAGTGCTTCACGTACCCTACATCGTAGCGCCTGTCAGCGTCCGCCAGCGCAGCATCGCAACCTTTCATGCGCCTGTTGGCAGTCTGGGGGCGCCGGCGCTTCTTCGCGGCGATTTGAATGCGAGCATTTTATAAACCTACGCGAACATAAGCCCCATCGAACATAATCCCGCGGCGATGAACCGCCGGCGCTCTCGGACGGAGGGTTTAGATGTTGCGCGAATGGTTGTTGAAAAACACTGCGTAGGGCACGCCAGGTGCATGAACGGCTACGCTGCCGTTTAAAGTAAAAACGAAATTCGCGACGCAAAAATAGAGTTTTGCATCGTTAGTAAGCCAACATGGCTCGGGAGTCCCACGCACAGATTTTAGCGTAGGGAGCGCATTTGGCTAGATCGAGGCGCAGTCGGCTCTCCAGTACCGATTGTTACGTCGTTGCGCTGCCTACACAGATGACATGGGCACTGGAATTCGAAATAGCCCTCTCGGGATTTCATTTGAGAGCAATAGACGATTTTATAGCGCGATAGATTCTCGTGACAAAAGTAAAACTAACCTCGGTAAGAAGCGGCATAATGTTCGTTGACGACAGCCTAGGGAACGACGAGATATTTCCAAAAACATTAGATATAAAGAAATACAGTACGCAGAAAGAAATACATATTAACCAATTTCAACAGCCGGTTCATTGGTTGTTGAAACAGACAAACGATTGCTGACAACCGGTTCATCGGTTATCAGTTATTTTGAGCCTCTTCCTCTATTGTGCGGGCTTTCTAATGACTTTGAGAAAGTTATTAACGAACGTATATTACCTTATAACTTTCATTCAAAAACTAACGGCTTCGCAGTACGGGTCTATTACGGCACCGTCAGTTCAAACTTACTTCTGCTTCCTTGTACACTTCGCTGCCCCGATTGTTACGAACAGGTGACAGGTAGGTGCTATTTATTTTGATAGGTCTAAAGCATTCGATAATGTTGATCCTGATCATTTGCGCTACCAAATATCGTTATACGGTTGTTGTCCTTATCTACCTCTCTGGTTTCAAGGCGATTTTTCATGACGTACGAATCCTGTTTCAAACTCCAGTGTCCAGTCTAAACTATTTCGCTCTATTTGGGGTGCCCTCAGGGGTCTATTTCAGGGCTTCTTCAGTTTTTGAGATTTGTAAACGATATAGCCTCACGTGTCTATAAAGCTGAGTTCTTACACTTTGCGGATGATATTAAGATTTTACGCGTTTGGCTACTTCTCTTGTTTGCCATGCGCTTCAGCACGGCATGAATAACATACTGCAATGATAATTGGCGAATAATTTGATCCTAACTCCTAGCAAAACTAACGTTTTCTTTTTGAGCGGACGACACGCTGTAATGCATTTTACTTACTCCCTGGGAGGAACTCCAATCGAACGCGTAACTATAATTAAAAATCTGTGTGCGCGCCTTCATAGCGCGTTGTCATTCAATGCTCACGTTTCCTTTATTGTTGGCCGTGCGATGAAGGCTCTTGGTATTATATCTCGTATAACTAAAAAGTTCATACACTATAATTGTATGATTCGTTCGTTTTGTGATTTAGTTCAATAGCGGCTTGAATTTGTCTCACTGGTTTGGAATTCTCTAACACGTATACAAACGTTAAGCATTCAATCGGCGCAAAAAAGAATGTCACGTATTGTACATGACAGAAACGTTCAGCGTCGCTTTTATTATGATTACGCATTTGTTCGTAGTGGTGTTTTGCTTAGATCCTTGTCAAATGGGCGATTCAAGCCTAATTTGATATTATTACACAGAGAGGTATATTGTTGCGTTGATGCTAACCCACTACTTAATACATTCGATTTTCACGCTCCTTGTCGCGTTACCAGAAATTTTGCTCTTTTTTACGTTCAATCTATGTCGAAACTCTCACGATGCCCCGTAAGCAAATTTCATATATTAGAATCGCGTCCTCGTGCCTGAACATTTTCACGGATCCCTCAGTTTTTCGCCGGGACTTGTAACGTCTAGTACAACAACCTGTGGGAAGTGTGCCCAGTATTTTTAGTCATGTTAGTTTCTACGTTTGATGCTATAAGTGTATCGTGTTTCTTCTTTTTATCGTCTTGTGTCCGCCAATGTAAACACCCGCGTCGTCGGTTGTGGGCACATAATGTATACAATATTAATATTATTATTATTGATATCAATATTAACCGGTAAAAAACATTGCAGGGCCACAGACAACGTAGAAGACGTTATGGCTTCGAAATACATTAAACAATAAAAATTCACGGGAAGAGATAGAAATAAATATAGCTAAAAAAGCGGAAGACTGAGTTGATGTCAACGCCGAGGTGCAGCAACGCGAAAGGAGAGAAGCCGGCAAAACTGCAATACTCCTATAGTCAGCTAAGCACGCTTTTGTGATTACTGATCTATAGCACCGGCGACGTACGCCCCATGAAGTTAGATAAAAAAAATGCTCGTCCCGAGCAAGCGCATGACTGACTACCTTCCACGTTTCCACCTCTGCAGTGATAAGATAAGGTCGTGGGCCTATAGTCTAAGCTACATAAACCAAAAATAATTGAGCCGTCTAAAAAATCGGATGGTCGCGAGTCTATAGCTCGAGAGACACGTCTCCAGAAATTAGTGCCATCTTATGCTTGCGTTTATCTCTTAGTGAATCACGGCAGCGCTCCCATAGAAGCCCATGTATTTGATATAAAAATATGATCATAACACGGAAAAGTTTCCAGGCAGCACACGGTGTTGGGCCAATATTAGAAGAGCATAGGCAAAAAAGGTCCAATGATGGTCCACTTTAGGCAATCTTCTCCCCATATTGTCTTTGCCATTATAACGAATCTTCACTGATGGCCCAGCTTACCCAATGACCAACAAAATTCGAAGCATATTCGCCTAAAACGGGCAATCTTGGCTTGTCAGTTTCATTGGTTTGCCAATATTGGATAAACACTGAAAAAACATGGACTATATTGGCCTATCAGTTCCATTGGCTTGCGAATATTAGATGAACACTGGCATAAAATGAGTGATCTTGGCCTTACAGTTCTTTTGGAATTCGAATATTAGATTAACACTGGAATAAAATGGTCAACATTGGCCTCTCCATGCCATTGGCATTCCAATATTTGATAAAGACTGGCATAAAATGGTCACTGTTGGCTTATCTGTACCATTGGCTTGAGAAAGATTAGTAAACACGAGCGTGTACTGGTCAATCTCGGCCTGTTATTACCATTGGCTCATCGACATTGCAAGAACACAGTGGCATATAATGGTCAATGTTAGTCTGATAACACCATTTCCCTAATATTGGAAGCACGTTGGAAAAAGCTTGTTTAGGTGTGTTCGTTTTGCCCAGACAAGTTGAAGTTGCTCGAGCGCTTGTGAACTTTAATTTTGTCAACGCATGATTGAGGTGCTTTTCTGCAAAGTAAAACAAAAAATAACAAAATACAGAAGCTACAGGTGATTCTTTGCTCCTTCATTGTGCATATTGAGGCGTCACCAGCGATATGGGCTCATCGGGACCGCCAACTGGGGCCGCCGATGACCGCGTCTATGCCTCACCGTTCCGTTGCAGCCAAATACGAGGGTCCTATCTCTCTAGATTATTATGTTGACCCTATGATCTTGACAGAAAAGCTGCGTACCCCAAGTACAGGTTTGTAAACTGCACTTTGTGTCAGGTGAAGAACCTCTTTGCGATTGACTAGAACAGGAAAATATTCTTAAACGTTGTTATACAAAGGTGGCTCTATGACTTTACGGCACACTGCTGCCGCGATAAGACGCCGAATATATTCAACATGGCGCCAAGGCACTGATAGCAGACGACAATGTTGGTTTTGATTTAGAGTCTAGTGGGAAGTGACGTGAGGTGCAAAAAGCATCTACTTAAAAGCGCAAAAAAAAAAAACGACCACAAAGAAGTAGGAGTGGCCCCTCAAAGCGCTACTGGCAACTGAATTTTATTCGGAAAACACGAACATATATATACACTTTACTATACCTCACCCCAAATGAATCTGAATTCGTTATTTCATGAAATGAGTGCCCACGCACTGATGCAACCGTTATTCTTCTTTACACAGACTTTGAACGCTTCCAAAATTTTTCCCTCTGTTTTGGGTTCCTACTTGTCCGGAATCTGTGTTTTACCCAGCAAAGGATCACACGAACACTTATCACGGTTGACTACTAAGTTCCCCGAAGGAGATCGCTTTACAGAAAGTTGATGCCCTATGTACGATTGGGTGGGGAACGAAAGCACCCGATGTCAAAAGCCCCGTGTCAAATGCTCTAGGACTGACACCCGCCCTTTTGCTCCACCTTCAAAAAGTCAGTTTTTTCAGAAGTCCATGACGTGAATCCCCAGATCATGTGCCAGGGTCCTCACCGTGACGGCGGCGCATTCTGCTTTTAATTGACGGACAGCAAGCGTGCACGCGAGAGTGTGTAACGTAATCATGTCGTTATTTGTAGACCCTACACATATTAGGTTAAAATGTGGAAAAATGTTGGTTGAGGTGCGCACATGGATTCTGCACGTGGAGCTACCAGGCTACACCCGTACGATCGCCCACATGTCGTTGGTAGTTTAGACTACCGATTTGGCGCATTCCACATGTTTGTGTGCATGTTTCTTTTTGACCATGCTCCCCTGTTTTGTTTAGTTTGAAGCATGAGCTAGTTAGCTTCAATGATGCTCTGAGGGTACGCCAAAGTGGGTGGAGATTTTCTTGAAATTCATATCACCTCTTTCTTGTTGTTGGGGGACATTTTATTTATCTTTGTCTCTATTTTTTTAATTTTGACATTAGGCTTCAGGTTAAAATCGGAGCTTTGTGTCTGTCAGTCCCTTTTTGTCCTCTTGCTCTAGTGTTATCATGTCTAAGCAATCTCTTTCAGATTGGTTTTTGGACATCCGGATAGCAAATGGCAGCAGAGACAAACGGAAGAATTCGAGAGAAGGGAGAGTACGGGGGAGGGGCACGCCAACGGCCTCGGAACGGGTTGCTTACGAAGGGCGAGAGAGGATGGGGAGCGGACAGTTCCCCTCCCGTTTCTCCAAGCACAATCACCTATCTCTCCAAATTTCTCCATTGTGAGCGAAGAAGACTTTAATCACGTGATTAAAGATAGACGTGCGATTGGTTCAAAAAGCACCTTAGCTTCCTTTACACTCTCAGCTTAGGAGTGACGGAGTTCAGCCCGCCAAACACACACACACACGCACTCACGCACACGCACAGAAAGTGGGGTGGCGTGAACCAAGGTCACACGATAAGCTTCGGACTGGAAGAGGTGGGGACTGCTCCTGAATTTCCAACACGCGTATCTGCGAAAAGCAAATTGGCAGACGCGCTTTCCAATTTATGCAAGCTTTTTTTCACGGCAGAAATAGCTCTTTTCTCCAAGGAAAAAGAATGGCAAGATCAACATGCGCATATCAGGACACCGTGGTGTCAGTTTCTAAGTTATTTGAGTGCATTTTATTGCTTAGCGGACTGTTTGGATTGGGCGAAGCGGCTAGGCATCTCCGCCATCCACGCTACCCCTAATGGAACCGTCAGTAACGATGGTTGTAGAGCTCCTATCACCAGCAGCGCATTTCTTAATGCCAAGTGCGATCTTCAACATGCGGATTGCCAAGACCATGGCTCTTCTATCGGCAGCAGAGCACTTTAAAGACCCCAGGTTAGCAGTCGTACTGCACTGGCTAAATTGCCCATCTACAGCTGAGACACCAGACGCCCACTGAGGCAGACTAAATTCCGGCTGTATGAACATACACACAACAATTTTGCCGGTGATATTCCTTTGTTGTGGGCATACATGTCATTCCTAGCTTCGACGAATTGAAGACACGACGAACCGCCTTCTCTTTTATGTGAGTGACAAGTGGAGGACGTCTTGTCCATCGGGGCAGGTGTTCTTGCTGCACAGTGTACGTTTTGTCATCATCCGATCAGTTTGGACCGTGTCGGACTCTGGACCAGGAATCTCCGACGAGTCGAGTGTGTAATCTACAGCGATCGGCCCAAAATGCCTGGTACAGCGCTATTTGTAAGTGCTTTTTATTCCAATAGACAGTGAAAGATGTTCCGATTTTTATTTTTGTGTTCGAAACTGTTTTTACTTGGTCTTTTAAGTTAAAATATGGCTACCTTCTTGGCGGGAGATGTGTGCTGTAGTAACGTCCTCCCACTTTGTCCAAAGCCGAATATCACATAGGATTGGGTAGTCCCTATTTGCCAAGATTCAGCTTCTTGGGTGGGTGTGGAGTGTCAGTTAGGTGACCGCGGTATGTGAGTTTATTTGCCAGTAATTGTTTTTACTCGACAAGCTTTTATATGCGCGTGATTTATTTTAAACTCTTAATTAATTCACGCGTCATGTCCTGCTCAACTGTCATGTTCTTTCTTATAACAGGGTATTTATTGAAGTGTTAATTCAGTAGTAAATTTTACACTGGTGAGCTGAAGTGGGACGCCAGCGGATTGACTTATAACTTCAAAATAATATTCAGGCAATATTGGTACATTTACAATTACAAATTTCTGTGCCGCAAATGCCGTGAGTCTTGAAACAACCTTTTTTTCAAATCAACGTTAAATTAAAAGTGTGAACTTATATAGAAATATTGTACTTAACAGGTCTTAAGGCTAGATGAAGGGTTGAGGGACACTATGATGTTGCAAGAGTAGGGCTAAGCAATTTATTAATGAGCATTCCTACTCTTTCAGTGTTTTTTTTAACCACTATCAATAGTTTTATTCAAGATAGGTTGAGCTCCGACTATGGACAAGTCGGACAAACAAAATAAAAAAGAAACGGTAAACGCCCGGGCCGTATTGCTAGAAACAGCGTCTCTGCTGAGACGGGGGAGACAAAGCAATATCAAAGCCAGCGCACGATCTGAGTGGGAGTCAAACCTAGACTCAATACGCTCGCGCGCGCCAGCCGTTGCAGCGCTTTCTTTCACCCAGTCTTAGCTGAGACGCTGATTTCAGCAAGCTGGCCCATCTGTATTACCTGGGAATCTATTTATTTTAGAAGGCAGCACTGTTGTCTTTTAGGTTACTCAAGTTTATTATATACAAGAAAAAAAAAACGAAAAATACATCACTTGAAAGAAAAGGTTTTAATATAGAAAAATAAACATAAAAAGGTCGGTCGGTAGGCCTTTGTGAGATTTTATACACGAAGAGCAACAGAACCGATTGATTGAATATTTAATTAAAGGGCAGCGAATAATGAAGCTATGTATTATTCTGATATTCATTATTGGCAAGCGTAAGAAGGAATCGAGGGTGACTGAAGATAAAAGGTAAAGGGTTATTTTAACTTACAGTGGTATAAGGTGGCCTAGTGGGAACTGGTGGAGAAGTGACCTCTGAATCCCTTCACCCGAATCCAGGCCACCGCTTCTGTCTCTTTCAGAACGTTGTGGCCCGGCCCCTGCGTGGAATCTCAACAATTTTTTGTCCGTTTCACAGCTAGCAGTGATGATCCTGGCACTCATTTTTGTTTTAATTTGTCTTCAATCGAAACTTCAAATAAATTGTATTGACGGTACACTTTGCATTGCATACGTTTATATTTACGTTCATGCAATATTGACTTAAGATTTTCCACAGTGAATGTGGTTTGTCTACTGCAGCTTTCTTTCCAAATGTATATACAGTTTACCACTGAACACTATAAATACGTCTGAAAAGAAAGCTGGATGCCCGTTAAAATTGCTGCAGCAAATAGTGCAGCCCGCGTATAAAATCGAATGCCGAAATCGAAATACACAGAACAAAAGGTTGAAAGCAAATATTCGATAACCCAATGATTAAACTTGGATGCCTATATTGGTTCTAAGACCCACAACCAAGAGTGGTCTAATGATGGCTAAGGTGCTGATGAAATTGTGGCCCAACGTTGCCTTAAATGCTGGTTAAAAGTCGGCCCAACGATGGCATGAATGACGGTCCAATCGTTTAAATATTGGTCAAATCGTGGTAAAACATTGGCATTAGTGAATGGTTCAAGATTGGATCGCGTAGCGCTTTGGAGAAAACCAGCGTTAGGCCAACAACGGTGTTCTGCTCGGGGTACGCTTTGAACAATTGGCCACACCACTACTCTATTCTATTATATACCGCTATTCTTGTGCCAAAATTTCAAGATGATGACATGTAAACTGCATGTTCCTCAGTCGAATAAACTTCTCGATATAATTCCACTACGAAAAGTGTCCAATTTAAAGTGTCCAGTATTTCTAAGGTACAAAAAACTCGCTATGTTTTTTTTTTAATGAACTTAAAATCCCTCAGAAATATGGCAAATTTTGTAGTCTCTTAACTATGTATCACAGCCCTAATATATATATATATATATATATACAGGGTGTTTTTTTAAGCTTAACAGAATTTTTAAAACCAAACCATGAAAGCTAAGTTAATGCGGTCTGCGCAGGTGAGTTATAAGGCCAGGGGGACATAGTATAGGGGACTAATCGTAACGATCAGTTGGCTAATTAGTTAAAATTCGGTAATTAACTTTTTAATTAATGAAAATAGACATATAGTTCTAATTTGAAACTTGCTCAGCGTCATCGAAAACTACTAAATCAGTAATTTTCAGAATGACTTTGAACCTGCAAGAAGCGTAGTAGTGCACGAAAGTTACGTCTCGTGGAGCAGGTACAAAGCTGGGGCTAGTCTAGATAAGCGACGGAAAAATTGCGCGGGCGCCTTATCGCAACCGCTAGCTTTGTACGTGCTCCAGGAGTGCTAACTTTAGTGCACTACTACGCTTCTCACGCGCTCAAAGTCTTTCTGAAAATTACGGATTTAGTGGTTTTTGATGACGCTGAGCAAGTTTCTAATTGGAACTATATCTCTATTTTCATTAATTAAAAAGTTCATTAACGATTTTTAACTAATTTGCCGACTGATCGTTACGATTAGCCTCCTATATTATGTCCCCCTGGTCGTAAAACTTAAATGCGCAAACAGCATTAATCTAGCTCCCATTGTTTTTTAAAAACAATTATGTTAAGCTTAAAAAAAACACCAAGCTTCTTCACCCGGATACAAACTGCCCTACGCTTCCCTCTCACCAAAGCTCCAACCGTCATCCCGCCAAAATTTGAACCCGGCCGTAGCATTGTATAAACGCTTGCCCATCTGGAACTCCAACCGTCATCCCGCCGTTTTTGAAACTTGGACTCGACCGTAGCGATGTATAAATACTAGGGCTGGGCGTCGATTAAACATTTTAACCCGATTAATCGCCACCCTTTAATCGATTAATTAATCGATTAATCGGTTGCGTTTATTTTTTTAAATAAAATTTTAAAAATAATGCAGCAACTCGTCCTGCCTTTGAAGACTTATTTTACTCTGTTACACGGCGCAAAGGACATTTAGATTTGAGGATACATATAGTTGAACGATTCAAAGACTCACATATGTTTGCTCCAGCTCCAAAGACAAAGAAGTTTGTCCACATTCTCCAACAGGAAGACAAGAAGTCAGAGCTTGGGCGATGCATTCTTATTTTTTCAGAGAAAGGAACCTCGATGAGAAGGCGTTGATTGTTCTCTGCGTTTTGGCGGATGGTCCTTGCTGCAGCTACATGGGTGCTTCGCTCGTAGGCGATACTGAAGCGAACTTACGCTTCCACTGTACGAAAACGGCTTTTTGCAGATGATGCAGTGAACTTCCTTCGAGTTAAAAACTTCACCGCTGGAGTTTACTTTAAACCCCAACATTCCAGCGAGATTGCCTTTCATACTCGTGAACTCGTTCATTTTTACGTGCCGAATATTGGAACAATTAACCATGGCGTTGTTAGCTTCCCAGCTTGTTTTTTTGTTGTTTGTCTTGCCGGGGCAGGATATGTAATATATCCTCAACCCGTGAAGTTTCGCGGTCGCGCGGGGATCAATTGCGGGCCCGGCTTGTTCGTCTGGCCTCGGCAGAACTGTAATGTATATCGTCGAACACGTGACGCTTCGCGAGCGCGAGGATTGAACCTTGCTCATAGCACCTGGCTGGGAACGAACTTCTTTTGAGTACCGATTAAAAAACCGATTAACCGCTTAAAATATTTGATCGCGATTAAAGCCTTAATCGATTAATCGGAAGGTTAATCGATCAATTGCCCAGCCCTAATAAATACCACCCGCGTTGATCTGTAAAAGTTCTTCCTGACGAAGGCCGGACTCCGGCCGAAACGTCGAAGATTAAATCGTCCGTTGTTGCTGTTTTCACCGAGGGTTTTTTTCTTCCCAGTTATATACCCACGCTTTCGGCCTCCCGCCACCATGCCCGTTGTATCCAGACCGGCCCCCGGCGCACCCAAGGTGGAGCAGCTAACGCGGATGTACCCCAAGCACCTGCCAACCTCCGCTGTCATCGGGAACTCGCAGACCCGATATCTCCACCAGCACTTCGACCCCTACGATAAAGCCGCACCCGCCTTCATCACCATCCGTGGTGCATCCACGTTCGACATCGAGAAGGAGCTCGCCAACCTCCCACGTTCGGTCACGACGCTCGTCTTTCACGTAGGCACGAGCGAACTGGAACGATACGGCACCGACGAGACGCTACGTCGGTGCCGTCGTCTGGTCAACAACACGCTGCGAGCACGTCCAGAGCTCCAGAGGCTTGTTGTGTCCCTCGTGTTGCCTCGGCACACCAATCGACGCCTGGATCAGTCGAACCACCGCTTCGTCCACTGGTTCAACACCGAAGCCCGCAAATTCAACGACACAGTCAAGGACTACTGCAGGAAACCAGACAAGGTGGCCTTCCTGGACCACGACTTCACGTCGCTGCCGCCTCTTCGAGTCCTGGCGGCTGACGGGCTGCACCCGAGCTTCACGGGAGTCGCCCTCCTCGCGGCAAGCCTGAAGTCTATTTTGCAACGTGGAACAAGTACGACGTCGCCAGGGTGGTCATCGGAGATCCCCGCCGCCGCCACCGCCAACTGCACCAGGATGGCCCCATCAGAGGAACTCAGGCACCCCGAGATTCCCAGGTCCCACAACGCCAGTCCAGAGAGCCCAGCTGCCCCTGTAGGGATCCCGGGAGCAGCGTGCCCGGCAGCCAGCGAGAGCGTCAACTACGTCGATGAGCACCCGACACCTGTCGAGAGTGCGGCACCCAAGCGACTCCCGCAGCAGCCAAGAAGTACCCCAAGACAGCGCTACAACCTGCGGAAGCCCGCCGCGGAGAGCTCCCCGCACCCGAAAGAAGATTGACGACAGTTCGGTGAGTCCAGTTCCTCCGCTCCAAACTACAGTACCACTTTTCTTAAAGTACAAAAGCTCTCAGATAAACGCATTAGGCACGAACTTCATCAATCAACCTTGCTAGTGTACCTTAACGCAGGCATTACCCCGAAGGGCATGTCGCTTTCCCTTCCTCCCGCCTGCACAAACCTCGACCAACATGACCGATCGGAATGGCAACAGGTTCTCCTTGAGGCTTCCCTTAAATCTGTCCAAATAGCGATTCATCATAGTGACAAACAGGTAAAACAGTTAACTACTGCGACCGCTACACTTCTCCGTTCACATGGCCCCTTATCGACATCCGAAATTAGCGCCCTTCCTGAATTCAATAAAAAGAAACGCCATGACCTTGAAACAATCAAGCTACGTAAGCTACAGCGCAATAAGGTTTCTAACCCTGTTTTACCTTAACTTACGACATCATTTAACTATAGTGAACATACTCAACCGGCCATTAGCATAACAGACGATACGTCAAGCACTAGTGCCCCTTGTGGCACAACAATTGTTAAATTATCTGGAGGGACTATATCAACAGAAGAGGAAAAACTCCTTTCAAGAGGATTGAACTTCTGTCCCGCCACAGGTTTTGTTGACGAATTCCAATTACTACGCAACCTCGACGACTTTGCTCGAAATTTAAGATTGCGGGAATACTTCTAGGACAGACCTTCTAGCTCCAACACCTCTCAGCAGCGTGCAACGAGCGACTGGACGCCAAAGGCTAACCGTAACGATTGTCTTAACTTGTACATAGCCCCTGTGCAAAAAGACATTATGCGGAAATCTCACAGGCAGGCGGGAAAACGGGATAACCTCACTAAATCCGAAAGGGCTAGTTTAAAAACCCTGAGGAATAGGACAGACATAACAATTAAACCAGCCGATAAAGGAGGAGCAATCGTGATTCTTAGCACTTCTGAATACATCCGAGAAGGATACCGCCAACTAAATGACCCAAAGTTTTATGAACCTCTCGCATGTGACCCTACGGTGCACCACACTCAGACTGTGACCTCGGTCCTTAAGGATCTCCTAGACGAGGGCAAAATAACCGCTAACGGACATAAATTAATGAAACCGGTACAACCTTCCACGGGCCGCTTCTACATGCCTCCTAAGATTCACAAACCTGGTAACCCGGGGCGCCCAATCATATCCGGAATAGGTACAGTAACCGAACCCATATCAGGATATGTAGACAGTTTAATTAAACATATACCTACAAGTCTCGATTCGCACATTAAAGACACAGCTCACTTCTTAAGGGAAATATCAAATTTACGCATACCAAAAGAGTCGTATTTGGTTACACTTGATGTGTCATCGCTCTATACGAATATCCCACACGATGATGGAATAATTTCTCTAATTGACATGTACGAACTTCACAAACAATCGGATACCCCAGATGGACACGTCTTCGCTACTCTAGCGAGGCTTGTCTTAGAACTCAACACGTTCGAATTTAACAATAAATACTTTAGGCAGGTTAGCGGAACCGCGATGGGCACCAAAATGGCCCCGAAGTACGCCAACGTATACATGGGAAAATTAGAATCTCAGTTCTTTTCTGAATGTCCCGTAAAGCCGTTAATATACAAAAGGTTTATAGATCATATATTTATGGTCTGGTTGCATACTGAGGAGGAGCTGGTGGACTTCATAGGTCGATACAACACTGCTCATCCGAGCATCCGATTTACACATGCGTACTCTCAAACCGAAATAAACGTCTTAGACGTGAACGTTAAAATAGACGAAGGTAAACTCGCCACAAGCCTGTACCGTAAGCCAACAGATCGACAGCAATACCTGCATTATCAAAGCGACCACCCACGCCATTGCAAGAACAGCATTCCCTATAGCCAAGCTCATCGTTTCAAACGAATTTGTTCCAAGGAGACAAATTTTGATGCGAGCAGCCAAAATTTAAAGTCGGTGCTAGAGAAACAAAAGTATCCACCCCGTATAATCGACGATGCAATCAGAAAAGCCAAGCAACTGAACCGAGCAGACCTTATCAGCCCGCGCCCCACGCAAAGCGACACACAACGCACAATTCTATATCTAACTTATAGCATGAACCATCCTAATGTAAATAATATCTTAAAACGACATTATAACATTCTCGAACAAAGCGAGCGCCTTAAACGCGCGTTTCCATCCGCCCCTGGGTAGTCCACAGACGATCGCGTAACCTCAAAGACGCGCTAGTAAATTCTCGAATCAGTTCATCGCCACCACCTGACGAATGTAGGCCTTGCATGCACCCAGGATGTCTGATCTGTAAACAGATGCCGCACACAAACACGGCCAGCAGCACGCAGTCGCAGTTCTCGATCAAAATTAAAGGCCACTTAACATGTGCCTCGTCGAATGTCGTGTACTTATTCGAGTGTACGGTATGTAAAATGCAATACATAGGACAGACTAGAACGGCATTTAGACTGCGCTGTAATAATCACAAATCTCACGCCATAAATCTTCCGACATTGCCTCTATCTAAACATCTCGCTCTCCCAAAACACTCGTTTCATAAATTGTCACTGACGCTCCTAGAATCTGGATTTAAATCAAATCACGAACGTGACAGCGGGAATCCTACCTAATTTTCCGATTCAACACAATTAAGCAAGGAATAAATGAAAACCCCGGTACTCTGGCATCGATTAAAATGCTAACAGACGAATAGCAACAGCGATGAGGGGACATTTTTTTAGGTCCCAGACCTTATTGTTAGCAGTGGTACTGTGTTTGTGGACGGAACTGGACCATCAACTTTTTTCTTTTATTTGCAGATTTTAATATTCTTTTTTTTTTCTACGTTTAACATTGTTTCATTTCAGGTCTGACTCATGCATGCCCCACGAGACAACACAAGTGACCGTGCCGGTTTTTTTTTTTTTTTTTTTTTTTTTTTTGGAGACAGCACTTTAGTTTGCGTGTTAACTTTCGTCTATTGTACGCTATCATTCAGGTCACCCCTGCCCGCCCGGGCACAAAGTCACCCTGCGCCCCTTCTCAAACCGTCATCCCACCGTCCTCGAAACTTGGCCCCGACCGTCAAGCTTCTTCACCCGGATACAAACTGCCCTACGCTTCCCTCTCACCAAAACTCCAACCGTCATCCCGCCGAAATTTGAACCCGACCGTAGCATTGTATAAACGCTTGCCCATCTGGAACTCCAACCGTCATCCCACCGTTTTTGAAACTTGGACTCGACCGTAGCGATGTATAAATACCACCCGCGTTCATCTGTAAAAGTTCTTCCTGACGAAGGCCGGACTCCGGCCGAAACGTCGAAGATTAAATCGTTGTTGCTGTTTCCACCGAGGGTTTTTTTCTTCCCAGTTATACATATATATATATATATATATATATATATACATACATATTGGTGGCACATCACGCAACGTTTTGCGAAACAGCGAAATTGAAACGCGCCCATTTTAGAAGCACTACAAAATACAAGGTTTGCCATACGACTGCATTATCCCAAAAGAATTGGCAATGTGCTTGGTACAATTTGTGTTTTTTTAAACATATTTTCTTGGGTTGCTGAGACCAATGTGCCAAACAAGGTGGATTTTTTCTCCTTAAAACGTCGACAGTTATTTTCAGTATTCTGCGGCTGAAATCAATGAACTAGCAAAGAAAAACAGCTGTTTTATTAAATAATAATCTAAAAAAAACATTTCTCTAATTAATAATGATTGTGATAATAACAATGTGATATTTATTGTAAGGAGTGAAAGCACTTCGGTGTGTACACAATTTATGAGAGGATGATTTTTCTTTTGAGCTTAACATTCACGTGTAAAAGTAAGATTTAATCACGCCTTAAATGCTTAAACTAGATTCATTATCCCAATCACCAATACAACAAACAGAAAAGAAGAATTGGGAGAAGAGAGTATATAAATATCCGGACACTATATCAGATTTCTCGAAGGCGGGGGAAGACGGAGATTTTTAAATAGTTACGGTTTGTAGTCGTTGTCCTTAAATGTTTTAATTTTTCGCCAGTTAAAAAATTGCATGATCTCAAAATGTTCCCAAACATGGCGCTGGTTTCCATATTTGAAATGAAAAACGAATGCCTGAAGACAATCCAACTTTGCCTACTTCAAGACAAGAGTTCTCAAATGTGACTCATTTTAGAGTTTTGTAATTTTCGTATTTCGTACCGAGTACACCTCTCGGTCGACCTCAAAAAGTTCCTGGATGTGGCGTGCGCGCAACATTTTCAAAGCAAAGCGAATGCGTCAGAAGGGCCAACCCATCCCAGATTTGACACCGGTTTTCTAGAAAAGAACTAATTTTAAAGTAATTGGAATTGCAGCTGGAAAATTTATATCACGACTTTAGTTGGGAACTGGTTTTCCCTCAAAACGTTCCTGTCGAGGCGCGCGTGCCTAAATTTCTAACGATGAACGAATGCGCAATAACGGCCATACCATCCTAAATTTCAGACCCGTTTTCTGAAAAAAGTATCTACTTTAAGATATTTATCATAGTAACAGGATGTGTTTCAGCGCTCAGATGCGTCCATAGAGGGGAGCCGACACCGGACAATCGATAGTTAAACAGTTCATTGCTGAAGTAAAGGTAAATAATACTAAAAGGTAATGAATGAGCTAACAAGGTGACGACTCCATCGCTCCGTCAATTTGGCAGTAATAACATTACTGTAAGAGAATTACAGTAATTACTTTTTGGAGTAATGAGTAATGTTATAAACTAATTTCTAGGCTAGTATTTTAGTAATGTAATGAATTGCTTTTGGGCAGTAATTTAGAGAAAATTACTTATTAATATTTAAATTACTTTTGTCCTAAATTAGAAAATTTTTTTGCAAGCTTTAAAAAAGAGAAATATTATTTTGCATAGTGGAATGTAGTGAAAGAGCATCGGAGAAAGTAGTCGACGGTTACCTCAGCGCAAAGCCTCGTACGAGGAGCTGAACAGGCGCACGAAGGAGGGCTCGAATGGCGAAGGAAAAAAGCTTCCGTGTAGACATCACTCGAAGGAAAAGGCTTGCGAACACCAGGCACGACATATTCACGGCTCGCGTCATCACGACGATATTATACTTCGTTCATCCCTAAGCTGACAGTGCGGTGGGAGCTGCAAGCTAACCAGAACCAATCAAACACCTTCTTTTAATCACCTTCCCTGTCCATTTCGCAGCATGTGCATATAAACAAGAGCGTGGTTACGTGGCGAACGATAGACGTGTGACTACTCTAACAAACACGTAGCTTCCACCGTTCAAGGCTAAGCTGACAGCGCGTCAGCTTAGGGATGAACGGCTCATAGGCTACAAGGCGACGGGCACACCACCAGTGAGTTGAACATGATTTAAAACCCGAGAGGACAGGGCAAACAGATCCCCAGCCTTTTACTTTCGTCAAGCAAGGTCGAACCGTAAGCTTCGCCCATTGTGAACAACAAACGATTGGAATAAATAGTTAATTCCAAATGCCTTGTCAAGGCTTCAGAACGTTTCGTGCGCCCTCGGGCAAAGCAGGTGCCGCTCGCGTTATGCCTCGCTGCCTTCCCTTGAAACGTATATTCGGAAATAAGCCTCCAAGTAGATATTGCCCCCCGTTTGTCGGGAAAGCACACAATTTAGGAAGCTCGCGCCATTCCTCAACTGGTGACGCTTCTGCTTAGCAATTATTCGGGCCACTTGTGTGACAATGCGCACAAACTTCTGCTCTTCGGGTGTTTGGACAAAATGCTCATTGAAAGGAATGACCGAGATAGGTCAACTCTACTTGGCAACAACTCTTCATGGCAATACAGTGGAGGGTGCAGGTACGCGTTCCCTCCCCCATTTTGAGCGCTGAATAAATCTGTGGGCGGGCTCTCCTCCTCTACACTGCATTGCCTAGAAACGTTTGTGCGGTGCATTGTAAGTGATTTTGAAAGAAGAGAATTAGATGGTGTCTGAGGTGGAAGGGAAACCTTCACGTGACGACACTAGTAAGTACAAGCTGCCATTGCCCGACTTAACAAACTGACATAAACTACAACTTCTAAATAAGGAAGACGGCAACATATCACCCATTTAGTAAGAACCTTCACCGTTGAATTAACAGCGAAACCGGTGAGTCGACTGCCTTTCTTACTTACATCTAAAGAAGCTATATTTATCAGGTTTAACACTAATGCGGTGTAAACAGCTGTTGCGGTGTAAACAGGAAGATCAGAGTTTTGGTACATATGGACCAACTCAGCTCTTTGACGTCAAATAACTGCTGTCGGCACTGCGCATGCACAGCGCCTCGTTTTTCCCGGATTTGGTTGCTACACATGCGCTGTGTGGGCAAACAAGGGCTTGTCTTGTAAACACTGTGTTGGTGCGTTCGGTAAATAAAATGAGCACGAATTACTGCCTCAAGGTATTCAAAAGTAATGGCAAAGTAATTTCAAAGCAATTCCATTACTTTGGAAAGTAATTGGAATGTGATGTCATTACTTATAGTCTTTGGTAGTTTGTAATGTAATCTAATTACATTTTTGCAGTTTTCAGGAAAGTAATTGGTAATGTAATTTCATTACTTTTTGAAAGTAATTTTGCCATCTCTTGTACACCTTCCAGTACAGCACTTTCTTTTCTTTCTCCCTTGATCTCGGCTTGCGCACTTCCTTTTCTTCTCACTCTATGGGTGCTTGGTAAAATTGTCCCTCTTGCACCATATGGTTTCAACACACGGCCCCCCTTAATGTTAATGTCATTCCATTGCGTCATTTCCAAGGGGTATAGAAGTTGAATTGATCTTTTGACTATGTTTCCGTCAGGAAGCTTTAACTTGCAGGATCTTATATTGCCGTCACGTCTTGGGAAAACCTGCATCACTGTTCCCATCTTCCATAGTTTGCGTGGTATCATGGTTTCGCGCAAGAGCACGATGTCGTCTTCTTTACTCGTTTTGCACTCAGAGGCTCTGGTGTTTGACGTCGAGCGAAGATCGTTGAGGTATGTTTTTGTTCATCTACGCCAGAACATGTCCAGTGCTCCTGGCCTGTCCTTTCAAAGAATTCTCAGATGTTCACAAGGGATGTCTCTTGTTTCTGACTGTCGCAAGTTTGCTAAAGAAGTCATTCGTTTCCAGTCAAGAAGAATCCAAGACAAAGTGCTTCCGGCTTTCCAGAATCTACGTAGACGCGGGCCAAAGGTCGAGATTTTTAAGACTGCTTCTATTTCAGTTAACGTTGGTGTCAATTCTTCAGCATTGGGATGGCTGGAGCCAAGGGTCGTTTTCATGCTTGTTTGGTCGAACTAACTAATCTTTAGTAAATACCTCCCCACCAAGGAGCTCTTTCAACAAAAAACTTTGATTCAATTCTAGTACTTAAAAAAAAAGTTCCGTACTCCTTCCGTTCTAATCGCAGCCTCGATGCATTTTACATCTCGACCAGCTTTCTTCAATGAAAGTGCGTCGTCACTACAGATGATTTGTTGTATGCCTCTTTGCGATATAAATCGATGAAAGGCTAGTAAGAAGGTCTTTGTGGACATGTCACTGACCATCTTCAGGTGTACACTTCTTGTTAAAGCACAAGTAAGTAGTGCAATAGAAAATTACTTGCCTGATCCTCAAAACTTCACGAAGAGAGGGCCGGCGAAGTCCACCCCGGTTATGGCAAAGGGTCACCCGACCAGGTGTAAGGGGCGCTGTTATTTGTGCTAGGCGTGCGTTGGAGCGCTGACAAGTCAATTACTTTCGGATCGTTTGTTTTACAAACTGCCACCCTCGACAACCCAGTAACTTTCTTTTAGGAGGACTACCCGGTCCCTCACGTTACCATGAAGCACACGAAGGTGTGATTGTATTGTTAACAAGCTCGAAAGTTGTTCTTTTGAGAGAACAGTCGCATGACGTTCCCCGTAGGGTTTCAAGCTGTGTTGTAGCGCTTGATTTAATCGTAGAAGGCCGTCACTATCAATGAAGAGCGAAGTTCTCGAAGAGGAGAAACCTCCGGAAACCTCGCGTTCTTTTGGGTAGATCTAATCTCTCTTGAGAAAATTTCTCGTTCTTGACTATGCCAGAGAAGTTGCGCCTCATTTATTTCTTGCGTTTTGAGTGGGCCACTCGTCTTTTCCGTCTGTCACAAGTTATTTACTTAGCGAAGAATCCAAGCAGTCACTCTGAATGCTCTGTCGGCAGAACTGAAGCGGTTTATGCCTACTACTAGAAGAGCTGTTGCTGGAAGTGTTTGTCTAACTTCAGTTGTCCGTCTTTCCTTCGTGTTTCGTTCTCTTACGTCTGCAAATGTAGCCAACTTAGTGATATTTGCAAATGTAGCCAACGTGGGTGTCACGTGAAAATATCACATTCCTGATTGGCTGCTGCCGCTTCAAACGACTCCGAGTTGTCCGAGTTTCTCGATCGTTTCGAGCCGGACCATATCTCAGCGATTCGTTTCGATCTAGGGAAAGCTAGGGAACAACCCGCCAGCAACCCCCAAATTGCTAGAAAAGTTGCCCCGTCAACACCCTATTTTCTGGACCATATCTTAGCAATTTGTGTCGTTCTAGGGAAACCTAGGGAACAACCCGCCAGCAACCCCGAAATTGCTGGAAAAGTTGCCCCGTCTCAAGTGGGCCCAAGACACCCTATTGTGTGGTCATTTAGGAACGTTCGGGTGTTTAAACATTGTACTACCATTTTACAAAAAAAAAACAAAAAAAAACAACAGCAACCACAACAACAACAACCAGAAACACATTTCGCAGGGAAAAATTAAGGAAAGGGCATGTAAAATTATGTTCAGTGAACTTCGGTTACAAGATCCGGGACTCGAGCACGAATGCCAATATCCTTGGTGTGACCCCATTAAACTGTCTTTCTGCCTTTGCTGGGGTTCATCTAACTGAAGTACCTGTACGAAAAATTGAAGAAACATATGTGCATAACACTTATTATACACAGGAAATTTTTCGACATCTAAAATGACCCATGGAGAAAATTATGGGAGGAATATTTTGGACACGTCTCGTGGCCGAAATATTCCTCGCATAATTTCGCATAACTTTTTTATCGAAGGCCACCTCTCGTGGCCAATGTTTCATTGCAACTTTAATTGTAGTGAACATTTGTAGGGCATATTACAAACAAAGTGCGATTCGATTTTGTACGAAACTACAACACAAAAAACGGCACTCTAATACAGTATGTCGAGGTACCTCTGAACAAATTCCAGGGTTTCATGGTGCCTCCTCTAGATTCCTGATGTTGAACATAAAATATCGCACCAAGGAGTGCGTAAACAGTGACTTCCAATTAGTCTCAAGCACCCGCGACATGTCAACAAGGAGTGCAATGTGTAGAAGGTCGACTAGAAGTGTGCAGCCTTCGGCTCCTCATCTTCGTGTCATTCCCTTTCCCGTTTTCGGGACTTGAAAAACGACAGAGGCCTTGAGCGATTGACCGAGAGCCAACAGAGCGTGTGAGTGGCTCTCCGGACCCACGTGATTAGAAGAGCAAGGCCGCCGTGGAGGAGGCGAGGGGCAGATTTAGCGGGGGGAAGCTTCCCCCCGGCAGCTTTAGCGGGGGGAGGTCTCCCCCCGACGGCCGGAAGCGGAGCGCCGCACGATTTGCCGTAGTCGTGAGTTTTGTAGTATCCTGTTTGGACACCGCTTATTCCGTCGGTCGCGCCGGCTCGCGCGACCGACGCCCGCCCGCTGCGCAGTACGCATGCTCGGTGGCTCGGCCCTCGGCTTGCTCGGCTGCCTCGGCTACAGCGGAGGCTCGCTCCCTTTGAACTGCCTCCGGAGCGCGAGCTGGCGCGTGCGCGGGTTGACGATGGAAACTTATTTTCTCAAAAAACGAGGCTGTAACGTATCGTTTGATGGCGGAAATGCACGTATTTTTCACGTCGTTTTTTATAGTGTGTGAATCTCAAGAAACCGGCGACTATGAGTGGTGGGTGAAATGTGCTCGCGTGTTGTCGTGGATTTTGTGTACTACGTAGGATTACCCAGAAAGGAGGGTCAATATCGATAAATGTGCGCGTAAGAAGCAACTACATGCACGTGACCTGTCAAACTTAATCACCCTGAGTATTTTATTGTGCGAACCGACATTGTCACGTATCGCTTTTGATTTGGGTCCCAACACCGATAGTTTTTTGTTGTCACGATATTGTGTTGCAACATCGAATTGTATCGCGGTGCGTTGGGTTTATCGTCAGGCGATCAACGTTTGTTGCATTACAACTGTAATAAACATTTGTTGGAAAACGATCACTTCAATAATCACGTCGTTATCGGGCTTTTTTATTGAACGGCGGGTCGCGAGTGTTCCAGCTAGTTATTCTGAATGTTTTGGTGGTTGTCTAGCATTTCAAGCGCGCGAGGCTGTGTGTACCGGGAAGGGGGGGGGGGGGGGGGGGGAGGAAAAGGGAACGCGCCTCACCGTGGCGGCGGCCATTAGAGAACCGCTTACGTTGCCAGCATTGGTTTTGCAGCGAAGAAGTTGCTGCCATACACGGCGAATTGAGTGTTACTTTCTTTTCGTTTAGGAAAGAAAATTATTGTTGTGTTACCTAAGTCCGCCTGCATACAAACTACGAAGTGTAATTATGTTTGTCTTGTTTACTAGGTTTGAAACCCTAAAAACGGGATTTAGACAACTTATAGCTTGCGTCATTTCAGAGTACGCAAGGCAGTTATCTCGCTGATCTGGTTTCGGTTTCGGAGTCCGTAATCCCCGTGAGCCCAGCACAAACCGTGAACGTTCCAGCTCTTAGTCATGACACTGTGTTGCAGACAGCAGGATAAAATACAACCCCACGGCCCACCGGAGCAAACGCACTGTTACCGAAAATCTTGGCTTGTGATTGCGCCTTTGTAGATCATCTTAATCTTCCACCTTTTTTATTAGTTTGGGTTTTGCAGGCTATACGGTATGGGCCTTCGGCCTATCTGCCGTACCCCCGTCTCTCCTGAGCCAAAATAAATGAAGTAAAATGGAATGCTGAAGAGACGCAAGCGACGGGTATAACAAAATCGTCCGCATATTCCGCATACCTCGCAAAAGCACTTCCCCAGTCACCTTGCGAAAAGCGCGAAACACGGAGTCCGCAACGTCCTGACTTCCCAGACATTTACCTCCTTTAGATAAGTTTGTACCTGCTAGTAGGTATGTCTACTGAAACTTGAAACTAGGGGCAACGCCAGAGAGAAAAGAGACAAAGTTGGGAACGCTTGCTCGCTCTCCCCAATTTCTGAACTCTCAAGTGATTGTACTATGATAAATGCCCCAAAGCCTCTTCCCAAAGAAAAGAAAAATCACTGTGTTCACTACGTAAAATTTGTCTCAGTTCATGCATCTATGGTCAGGTAAGAAATCTTGCCCACATTTATTCACACCATATGATGAGCGCAACAAACTTACAGGAGATTTACAGGAAACTATCGGTGGTGACTTTAGTTTCCCTGAAATTCTGTATAACCGGACGTATGCAGGACCGAATCATCTACTCGAGTGGTGTGCGTTGCTGTGCAAACACGTCGCTGTGGAAACGGAGTCCAACTACACGAAGCAAAAAAAAAAAAAAAACTGCAGATTTGGGACAACAATCCGGAGTCCATTGTTTAAATAAAACGACGTAATTTTGTTGAAAACGCCCGCAGCTTTTTACTCACGGTATGCGTTGGGAATCTTCCACATTTTAAAACGAAACAAAAGAAGATTTACTTTTAAAGACGCTCGCCCCAGCCGGACTGGGTCAGCTGAAGACGACGGGACTGAACCCGTCGAACATCAACCCCACAAACCAATTTGCGCTCCGTGTTAGTGTGGCTTTCTACCTCCAAGCACCGCACCACATACAGCACGAACGTCTCAGTTCTTTGTCGTATCGCCGTGTTGCACGAAACAGAACGAGATCGCCGAAGTCAAGGCAGCGCTCTCGTGAACCTTGCCTTGTGGTTGTGCACTTGTGGACCCAGTGACTCCCTTCACTTTCAAAGCACACACGATAATCACAAATGATACTTTCCGTCTTCCGGGAACATCACAGGGGCACTTCTCTGGTCACGTATTTGCTACATGTGCTCGCAAACCGCGGAGCTTCTCGTGTCCCGTTAAATCAAAGCAATACCGGCGCCATGTTGAACGTGTGTTGTTGCCAGATTTGCTCCGACCATACAAAAAACAACGAAAGCAAACCGGCTCCAGCTTCCACCGTACATCGGCGTTGCGCCTTGGCCAGATTTTTTCCCTCAGCTTTAACTTAAAAATGACCTACAGATGCAGCAAGACTGGTACCGAGTTTTCTCATGGCGGCCAGCATAGAGAGCCGTAAATTCTGAGGAGCTGCATGGGAAGCGGCTGCACCTTCCCCACCCTTTTGTGTACTGTGTGCCGTAATAAATGCTCTACATACTTGCACTGTCAATCAGAGTTGTGCGGAAATAGTCCAAAATGTATTTGGAAATACAAATACTGGGGTGCATTAAAATAATTGCTAAAACACTGATACTGAAATATATCTGTAAAAGTGTATCACGACACGTATCGGAAATACATTTTAAATAGAGGCAAAAAGTATTTGGAAATACAAATACACGAATACATTTTAGGGAGGGCAGAAATACAAATGGAGAAGTACTGATACTGCAATACATTTTTCAAATTTGTTTGAGACACCAAATGAGATGATGCTTGAAGTTTGAAGTGGAATTTTTTTATCCTGAAATTACTTTACAGTAGGTTTGGCACTTTGCATTGAATGTAGTGATTTCGGACAACGAGCAGTCTTCAATGGGCTGAAAAAAACGTTCCATCAAGGACTGACCACGGTCCCTTCCCTGACATCCTCTCTGTCTGACGAGCAATGCGAAAAGACACCAACCTCTAAATAAATTCTTTGTCATCCTGAATCCAATCAAAGCGTCACCACGCCCCTGTTCAATAAGGACGCTCCTCTCAACGTTTATCACATGACGTCACGGTGGATTGAACTGGTGTTCTTTATCTGTAGCTGTGACCCTGAACATGAAACTTTGCCACGCTGCTGTATGAAAGGACAATACGTACTTTCGTTGTAGGTTACCTCGTTGAAGATCGTGCAGGCAGTGTCATTTGGAATTTTTAAGAATTGCGGACCACCTAAAGCATTATGGAACACATGTCTTATCTTCTGTTACGGTTGAAAAAAAACGATACGGTGGTATCACTGTTGTCAAGATCCTTCCTGCCGACCATCCGCCACCGACGCATGGATTGCAGTCCTCAAGTTTCGACTTGCATACTCCAAATAGTGACCTCGGTGGATTGCGACCTGATATTGCTGACCCAGGTGTGAGCTCTCCGAGAAACAGCGCGCTAGCGACGAGACGCAGGTGTACGAAGTCTGGGTCGGCACAGCGAGACCACGTCTGACCTTCCTGGGTTTAGGATCACCAGAGCAGCGGATCACTTTCACGTCGGCTGATGACGTACCCCTGAGCAGTGCAATATTACGGGCGCAGCCGCAGACGCATCCGAATGTGCGTTGAACTTCGCTGCGTGAGTCATCCTACTATTTCAAGTCAACTACCGCCAGGCTCGTGCTGCAACGAACTGTGACTCCGCTTTGCCGGCTGGCTGTACAGTGAACGCTAAGGCAAGAGAGACGGATAGCAGCGGGCTTTGGATGCCAGCAAACAATAACTCAAGAAACCCCTACCTGAGGACCTGCTGCGCCGGATGCTTTGACTCCACTCCTGGCACGCCACCTGGTTCGAGTCCCCGACTACGCAAAACTTCTCAGAGAGAGAAGAGGACGCATAAAAAAATAGTTTGAAGAATCGGAAGGACCCTTGTTCAGCATGGTAATAATGCCCCAGCATCTCCTTGACCCTGGTGCCCTCAGAAGGAAAACGCGAAAAAAAAAATGCGTTTGGATTTCTATTTTTTGTTCGGGGGGGGGGGGGGGGGGGAGTATTTCACAAGAAATGTGACGAAATACAATTCACTTTGATTGTACCGCGTAAAAGATACACACCAACACACAGACAGTCCCTAATATCCCTGGCCCACACCGTTCGTCAGTCACTTCTTCCCGACGATTTCACCACTCAGTATCATTCACGCTCCTGCGGCAAGAAGCAGCGAAAACGTGCTCGACATTCTCTTCACCCGCGTCGCACTTAACATTACCCGTCCACGGCAATGCCTCTTGTCTCTTCGGTTAATCGTGGTCAATTCGCCGTCTTGGGTCCATAACATGTTTTTCTTTTTATGCTCACGCAGCGCTACCAGTTTGATAAAAGAGGTTTACTTTAGATTTGCGAGAAGCCAAGGGCACGACATATAACTGTCAAGCTGCCATCTTGTTATCTTATCTATATGAGCGGAGTAGGGAAATAAAGAAAAAAGAAACGGCGATGTGGAGGGTTTGTTGCGCCATCTCGTGACGGTACATTACAACACCAACAGTTAGTTACAGGGCATTTTCGATCAAAACTGACGACTCACACTTTAAACTCTTCTGTTATCTCGCACAATGGAAGCCAAATTTGAAAAAAAAATGCTTTCGTGGTGTATACAAGATATTAGATTTGATCAATTACACAATTGAAGTCGGCAGGACCTGGAGGCACCTCCGTAAAACGGAATCTCGCTCTTTCCTGTAGCCGACTGTTTCCGTGTTCCGCCATTTTTATATGGTTATAATGAGTAATTAGCTTATTTAAGGTAATTATATAGTGTAAGTAATGAAAAATAACAAAAAGAAAACGAATTGAAAGGTGTCAGCAGGTTAGGTACCTTGGTTATAGTGAGTAGATTAGGTTAATTAAAGTACTTCATGAAATAAAAAAAGTGGAAGACGTTTACTATTCCCTGTAATGCCGAATTAGAGCGCAGCTCTTGAGTAGGAGGAGGAAGCTAGGGAACTGAGGGGACGGTATGCCTCTCCCTTCTTATCTACTTCTCCCCTCCTTGTCGCCTCCTCCCACTCTTCTCTTCCTCCTCCATCCTCCTCCCCCTTCTACCTCCTCCCTGCCACTTGGTGCATTTTGTGAAATGTCCCAAAATGCACCGCGCGCATCACCGCGGTGGCTTATGGCGCGTTTCCCATAATGCACCACGTGGTTACTCCGACGGCGACGCGTCACACGGACGCGTTACGGCTACCGTTACGGCCGTCGTCGCCGTCGGCGCAACCTTGTCGGCGTGACGCGTTTTCCTGATGCGTCGGCATCGGCGTAGCCGTAACGCGTCGGCATAACGCTTTTTTGTGACGCGTCGTCGTCGGCGTAACCGTAACGCGTGGGTGCAATGCTTTTTCGTGACGCGTCGGCGTCGCGTAACGCGCCGGTGTAACGCTTTTTCGTGATGCGGCGGCGTCGCGTAACGCGCCAGAATAAAGGGCTGTTTATACTCCGACGTTGAGCGCACTGAACGCAGCGTAGCGCAGAACGCGCGCCTTTTATTGGCCGGCAAGCAGGAACACGATATCTGCAACCAATAAGTACCTGCACGCGCTGCGCTACGCGGCGCCCGACGACGTTACGTTGGAGTATAAATGTACCTTAACGCTTTTTGTGATGCGTTGGCATTGCGAAGCGCGTCGGCGTAACGCTTTTTCGTGGCGCCTCTGCTTCGCGTAACGCGTCGGAGTAACACACTCCGCGCGGAAAGAAATTCGATTCGGGTTTTCCTGACTTCCAGTCTTCCAATTCCTAGGTTCTTTAATCAATCCACCTACTTCAATCTTTTTCTTTTTTTTGCCGCAGTGTATATTTTTGGAATGATCTGAAACCGAGAAGCACTTCCGCGTACAATGAAACGAATACAAAACATATACCACCTCCGATCGCGAAAGTCTACGCTCGCGAAACATTCCCGAAACCGGCTGGCACTTTGGGAAATTCACAAAATATAAAACTCGGGCGCACAAGAAAAAAAGGTTATAGAACTTAATTTAAACGTACCTCGCTGACCTACTGTAAGATGAACTTTAATTCGCAAAAAGTCACAAAACGAACTTCGTTCTAGAAAATATTTCAAAGACAATATTTTCTACAACAGGCTGTCCGATATCTTCGTGCTGCCTCTTCTGTACATTCTTCTAATTTGCCGTCATGTAGCCGTCATATAGCCGGGATGCAGCAATATTTCTTGGAAGATGGCAGAAACGGCCAATGTTGCCGTCATGTAGCCGGGATGCTGCAATATTGTTTGGATGCTGTCAGAAACGGTCAATGTTTCCGTCATGTAGCCGTCATGTAGCCGGGATAGAGCAATATCTTTTGGAAGCTGGCTGAAACGGTACATGTTGCCCTCCTGTAGCCGTCATGTAGCCGGGATGCAGCAATATCGTTTGGAAGCTGGCAGAAATGGCAAATGTTGCCGTCATGTAGCCGGGATGTAGCAACATCTTTTGAAAGCTGGCGAACTGTTGAACATTTGTGGATGACGGAAGAGCTAACGCCGGATCCTGGGAAAGTAACGCCATTGTCTTCCCTGCCTGCCATGCGACCGCAACCGAATGCTAAGTTACAGACAACCAAAACCTCGCAAGGCGATTGGCTATCGGTCTCTGATGCCATGACAATCGCCATTTCGGTCCATTCATGTCTTCGAAGCTTCGAGAGGGTCGTTCTCTACCATTTGCACCAAGATAACTTGGAGCATCATTGTACGGAAAGCGTACCTCGCCAATATAAGTGTATTTTGCAATGTGTATGCCATAAAATTATCAATCATGCCCATCTCCACTAATATCTTACACTTGTATTGTTCTTCTAGCATATTTCAAAGCAAAAAAAGTATTTTTCAATGCTTCTATGCACCAACTCCGCGTGCGGTAGTGGTAAGAAAATTCGCGCTTGTTTCGCCGGTGTGTAGATAGGAAAATATCGGCATACAAAAAACGTGTCTATAAAGCTGCCCGTCAGCAGAGAATTCAGATCGGCTTCCCAGAAATGGAGAGGTTAAGGAGAAATTATTCATTTCAAGGGCCAAAATCGCAACCATACGAGGAGCTTGGCGTTACTTTCCTTCGATCCAGTTACTTTTGGAAGAGCGTTTCCTGTGATTTACAATAAAGCTTCAGATAACCGGCAACCACGATTTTAAGCACCAATATGCTGAAATCATTACAATAAAGCTTAGCTTAGTTGATGATTGTGACATTTCCAACTAGACATAAAATAATAAGATACATATAAATAATTAAACGTCCACATAGCTGGGCCAGCAAACGTTTAATAACGATACATCTTTCTTCTTTATAAGCTACCGGAATAAAGGTGTTTTTTATATATTCTATTTTTCATCCTCTTTTTTTAAAGTTGCACTCCTGTGGACCCTCGCAAGAATACAATCCCTTTGGGTTGGAGTAAAATCAACGAGATATGGAGCTGAGAACGATAATCTGGCTGCTGCAGCTGTCCCCCCCCCTCCCCCCCCCCCCCGGGCCGCCGCCATGTTGCACTTTTTTTAACCCCTATACAAGTGACATTATAGTTTAAGTCTTCATTTTAACAACGTACCGCCCATAGATAATCACTTATTTATTTTAATGACAGTATCGACGAGACAAGCTATGTTTTATTGGTTTTAAGTCGAAAATGTTCTTTTACGACGAAACCCCAAACAGCTTCGCAATGGCGTAAGGCGCGGTGCTGTATTTTGGATTTTCATCGGAGCTAGACACTTATCTCTGGAGCTAACACTATTAAAAATACTTTATCATCGTTTTTTACCGCAATTGCAATACTCATTTTGGCTGAGCATTGCAGAAAAGCCCCAGTATTTGCTACGGTCACATGTCTAGTGGTCAAAATTGTAGAACATGGCGGTAGCCAGGGGAGGGGGCTACTTTTGCCTGGTGAGCGGGATACCAGTTTATCGCTCTAAACCCCTCCACCTGTTTGAGTAAAATCCACTTTTCCTCGGTATCTATGGCTTCCAGCACATACCTATACTTTGTCTCATCCTACGATGGACTAAAGGTCAAAGCCACAGGCCACCAAATCTAATCACGTTACACGCTAAACTATGACAAGCTTAACATTGATTAGGGGTGGACGAATAATGCTCCGAATCAAAAAGTGCTGCATCATTTCTATAGCTTCGACACTGCAAAGAGCCTGTATGTTGTGGCCTTCTTTGCAATGTAAAATTGGGGGGTCACTGAGTGCTATTCAATTCGAACCACTGTCCGCCCATTCCCATTAGACGCGGGCACCGACACGTGCATTGAAGCCAAATACCAAGCAATTTCTAAGTGGCTCGTGATTGGATCTGGTGTTCCGTAGCCTTTGCCTATAGTCCACCGTAGAGTGAGACGAAGTATAGTGTCTCTATACGTGGCTTTATAGCGCGAGTGCTCGTTCTGCTGAAGAACCTTTCAAAGCTGAAATCTGGTACTTTCACTGTTGTAGAATCAGTTTCTTCTTAAAGGCTCGTTTACAAATGCCCGTTTTTTCACGTTTCGTTACGTCACGAAAGCCTGCATCTGATCACGCCACAAGTCACCGGGACATCTGTGCTTCATGTTAAGCGCTACTGCCAGTTTCAGGACACAGCCTATTGCACGCGACATTCGAGACACGAGTGCTTCGTTGACTTATGCGCGACGTAAGAAAACGCAAGAAACGTTACTCTTTGAATCGGCCTTAAGGGTGAACGCAGTATTACCGCCAAGATGTTCCGGTGGGTCCCTCTCATGTTTTTCGGTCCGTGGCGTCACGACCAGGATTTGCCTCCGTTAGTCCCGAGTTGTATAATGAAATGAAATGAAATGAAATTCTCCTACAGAGCACACCTTAAATATGCCTACTTAGCGCACAAAGCGTCTTGTATTATACAGAAAGTATGATTAACGCAATCTGTCACCTCTTTTATAATGAACAACCTTGAAAGAAAATATTGTAGAGTTCGAAACTGTAGATGGTCAGCTTCGCGTAAAATTTAAAATATATATTCCGCCTACTATTGGTAACTCGAGCGAAATCAACGGCACTCTGGGGCTAGAAAAGAATGCTGTGGCGGAGTTTCGCTCGTCAGCATTCTTGAGAGAATCAAATATTCACAGCACCTGGCGGTCTAAAGACGCCGCCTCAAAAGTGGAGTGTCTTCACGAATCCGGATGAAGCTTTTAAAGTGGCCATATAAATCGACTTCGTAACATATCGCGCTGCGATTTACCGCAGAGGTGCCCTAGGGTGGTGGAAGCGTCGCATCAAGACTTTAAAGAACAGACTTACCTAACTAATAAGTAAAGAAACCATAAATAAATTTCTCTCCCTACGGCGCTAGTCCACGCACCCTCATACTGGCAAATTGCGGCAGCGGCCGCGGCTCAAGCTTACCACCCGATCACGCCAAAATCAGATGACATGTAGCTGTAGCTACTTGAAAAACCATCGATTATTCGTTGTGTGTCCACTTAACGTCTTTTATTGAGATCAAGCCGTTTCTGATTTAAAAACATCGTCTGCTTCCGGCGCGCTTGAGCCGGCAAAAGCTTAAGAGCCGGTGCCGCAGCCTCCATATGTCGGATGCTGGGTTAACCACAGCAGCCGTAGCTAAAAAAAAACAAAACAAAAAAAAAAATTTTGTTTTTGTTAACTTTTTTCTCAGGTATGTTTGCTGCTTGAAATTTTCACGCGATGCTCACTCCTTAACCTTAGGGGACCTTCTTGGTAAACCGTACCGCAATAGGTTACCAAGCCTATTAAAGCGGCCCATTTAAAGGCTTCATTCAGATTCATGGGCGAATTGCATGTTAAAAAACGCGTGGTGAAAATCGCCTATATTCCCGAAAATGGGGTGTTATACAGCTCACCCAGACATTTATGGTGATAGCGAAAACTTAAGAACATTTGTGGAAACACCCAGGTAATTTTAGCCAGCTTGGTAAAGCCAGTGCTTTTTCGAGTAACCTGAAGAGAACACGTGAAAAATTAAGGAAACATAAAGAATAACGTTACAAAGTATCAATATATTTTATGAGACGTCTTATCTGCTGACCCCAACCTGCAGTTCTATCATTTAGTCATAATATTATTTAGTAGGAATATCTTTTAAGCGGGGTACAGCTACGTCAAGGCATGCATAAATGCACAAAATTAAAAAATAAATTACATCGAGCTAGAATCATACCAACATCAGTAAGCTCATATGTAGGTACAGTCCCTTTCAAATGTTTAGAGCCCACCGCGCGCGTGGCTGGAGCGGGCTCGGTCCCATGCAGGGACGCTACTATCGTCGCCATTTGCTGGTTGCGAAGTGTTTGATACCAAAGGGGAACCTCGCTCTCGCTATTTCGCGCCATTCCGTTATCCTGGCGAGCGCGACGCGAGAGTGAACCCTACCGAAAAATCCGGCATAAATTTTCACTATCCGGATTATGGAACCGGGAATCTGTTTCTGTTTCTAATCATGACATTTTACTTGCAAAACTACCATTTTATGGAATAAGAGGCATAGCTCATGATATTTTGAAATCCTACTTATTAAATAGAAATCAGTACGTGTCTTTTCCAAATTTTCATTCAGATAGGCTAGCCATAACATCGGGAGTTCCCCAGGGCAGCATCTTAGGCCCATTGTTATTCATTTTGTACATCAACGACATCGCAAACGTGGCTCAAAACACTGATGTAAAACTGGTAATTTACGCGGACGATACCAGCATTTTTTCTTCCCATGACCATATCTGCACTTCCATTTCCGCAATGCAAGAGGTGTTAGAACAAATTACTGCCCGGACACTCAACAACAAATTAAAGTTAAATTGTAGTAAGACCAAGGCTATTTTGTTTAAACCTAGAAATAAAAGGATAAACGATCCACTTTGTCTTAAAATCAGTAATGAACAAATTGAATTTGTAAACTGTATTAAAATACTGGGTGTGTTGTTTTCACAAGACATGAGCTGGAATGCTCACATAGATTATGTCCAAGCAAAGCTACCCAGGAGCGTTGGCTTAATAACAAAGTTTAAAACAATACTTCCTACTCATATTAAATTAAATATTTATAAATCGTTAGTTTGTTCCCATTTAAATTACTGCAACCTTATTTGGGGCACCACAACCAAAACAAACCTGACAAAGTTGCACCTTTTACAGAAAAGGGCTGTACGTGCAATATCTTCTGTTCCCTCTCTCCATCCTACAGCATCATTATTTATGGCCCTAAAATTAAAAACAATTCAGCAATTATATACGTTTAAACTTTTAACAATGCATCGTAGGGCTGTTTAGCAAAATAACGTTCATTACTTTCACTTAGCTAACCTAAAACATCGCATCATTCTGCGCGACCTTACGCAAATTCAGCCCTGGGTAATCCGTCCATCCCGCACAAATTACCTTGATCAGACGCTTCATTTTAATTTGTCCACCATATTAAACACTCTGTCCAAAAAGAGTATAAACTTAGAGGCACTTTCACATAAAGGGTTAGTAAATTTGGTTTTTTCTCTATGACTTTTTGAATACTGGCGTTGTTTTTATCCTGTTTGCTTTCCTTGTGTATTTCCTGACCACTCTCATGGTTTCTTGCCGGGTATTGTGTGTTTCTTTTTTTTGCCTAAAGTGCTCATTACACCAAACATTTGTATAAGATGTGTCTACATTTATGTAAATATTTAGTTGTTTTTTGTGTGTATTTTTTGTTTTTATTTACCCTTTTGCTGTTCCGAACTGCACGGGGGTTGGGACCTTCGTCAAGCTGCTACCCAGCAGCATTTTGTCCCAAGTCACCTGTTGTCATGTAAGATGTGACAACAAATAAAACTTGATTTGATTTGATTTGATTTTTTGATTTGAAACCCGAAATCCAGATTGCAGACAAAGGAATGATTTTTGAAAGCCTCAATTCCAGATAGAGTCCAGATAGAATTAAGATAGATTTCTGGTTTTATAATCCGGATAGCGAAAAGGTATGCCGGATTTTTCGTTAGGGAAGGTCCCCCTCGCTCTAAAAAATCTCGGACCCATCGAGTGCCGCCGACAAGAGCGCCGCTGCACTTTAGCGAGCCCGCCCAGGCCACGCGCGCGATTGGCTCTAAACTTTTGAAAAAAGAATCTACATTCATGCAGGCTCGCCATATGCATAAGTTATTCGCCGTGTGTTATTGAACTCATGTAAGTGGCTCTTGGGAACAAAAATAATAAAGTTAAATCGAACTAGATTTTAGACAACGTAAGGTCGGTATTCTTTTGAGGCATGGAACACTTATCTACGCTTTAGATGCGAAGTTTAGACTGCGATACGACTGCTTGCCTTCGGCCCTCAACGTGGATGTGATGCACGACCGCACGCTGGTATTCTTCTCTCTCCTTGGAAAGACTACTTCTCCTCTAAAACAGTTTAAAGGGATACTGAACCAAAGAATTCAGTGTCCATAATAAGTGGCGCACGTTCTTTCCACGAGCCAGCAGCCGCCGGTGTGCGCGAGCACAAGCAACGAAAATGACGTCAAAGGTCTCCATTCGCGCTTAAGAGGACAGTGAAATGCATGGGCTTCGGGCCAAAGAAGAATAAATACAGGGTTTTCATCTCTACAAGTGAAAGCTACGTGCTTGTTAGACCAATTAATCGCATACCTTTTACATTAGACACCACTGCGTAGATGAAAAACTTGTCTTTATCCTCCTTTGGCCCGAAGCCCATACATATCACTGTCATCTTAACCGCGAATGGGGGTCTTTGACGTCATTTTTGTTGCGTGTGCTCGCGCACACCGGCGGTTACTGGCTCGTGGAAAGAACGTGCGCCACTTATTATGGACACTAAATTATTTGGTTCAGTATCCCTTTAACTACGGGAAACCAGCAATGAGGAGGACGTGAACGCGTGTTCGTTTTGTGAATCGCTCAAATTTCTACCACTCAAGATGGTGCCCCTCGTGGCATTCTTTTTTCAAAGAGATGTGTGGCAACCGGGACAGGGCAAATGTTTTTTTTATGCACCTTGTAGGTAACAACGTTCCCTCTTGCTCTTTCTTGTGTTGCTGAATTGATAGCCCTCAGAGCTTTTCGCACATACTTCTTGCCGTGGTTCCCATAGATACATAGGTATTGATAGGGGGTCCAGTCAACATCATTCAAAACTTTGGCCAGATCTTAGTGTGGGCACTTGTCCTAATGACACTTATGTGTTCGTCAGAACATCCTGTATCATCCAAGTTCGTATAAAATCTTCTTTTATAGGATCATAATGACGAAGCCCTTCGAGATGCTTTTCATATTGATAGAGTTATCGGAGTCTTTATGATTGAGGAGACAACCTATGGTTACTAGGATCTTGCATTTAATTTGCCCCCAAAAAACTCAATTTTCGCACCCGGTTTTTTAGTATTTAATTGAGAACTTTGGTTTTGAAATTTACAGCGAGACACAGTTTGCGTTAATGCCCCAACAATGTTCAACCGAATCGTTGGCCGCTACCACAAAAACAAGTATGAGTCTTTGCTAATATTAAGAGTCGTAGTATACAATAAAGCTAACAATGCATAAGCGGCGTGCAGGTGGACGGCTGAACAGATGAAAGGATATGAACGGATTGAAGCTAGTATGAATCAGACTAACCATAAAAAAGGATAAGGTGACTTCGCGTGCTGTCAGGCGATAATTGTGAGCCTCCAACAGTCAAGAAAACGTGGGTTGACCAAAAATGCGCTGATAGCTTGAATGCGCGTTTCTGAGCACGTAAGGATGCTCAGTAAATCATTTCCACGAAACATTTTATGGCTAAAGAGATTTTTTTTTTAATGGTGGCGGAACTGTTCAGATACATGTAGCACAAGCAGTGTTGAAGATTGCGCGATTACTACTGCAGATATATACAAATCTCTAGAATTGGATGTCTGTTGAGGAAGACAGTTTCCCAGTATAAAATGCATAATATTTTATACTTATGCATACCCTATATTCATTGACTATGGTAACTAAGACCCGCAAGCCTTTTGCGGAAAACGTTTCCTAGGTAGCACAGTTTTAGGGTACAAAATCTGGTGTTTGTCTGGACATTTAAGGCCCCAAAAGAACCCGAAGAAGAAAATATAAAGCCAAACTTTATCTAACGTGCCCAGAATGTGGGTATATTGGGCAATAATTGGCCGGACAAGTGTGAAATCAAAATAAACATAAAATAAAAATACCCTCGCACTGACCTTGGAGCAAAACCGTTTACGAGGGGTACCCAGCTTCAAAATGTGTTATATCTCCGGAAGAAAATTAGCCAAGGCGTTCACATATAGCTGAATGCTCCTTCCAAGAATATTCATGTAACCACAGCCTCCTTTGGCTATGCTTTAACATATATATTTTATATAAATAGACGCAAAATTATCACCCGGACAATCATTGCATGATCTAACGTGACTTTTCTGCATAAAAAAATCACAACTTTGTCCTTACTTTGCAAAAACATAAAGCAAAAACGTGCGGGCTTCTTTGAGATGGACGCTCGAGAGCACAAAGAGCAGATTATAGCACCTGTGGCGCCATCTGTGCTGAGATGCGTGAACCAGGCTCTTCGTTTCAGCTAGTGCCACTAAACGAGCCACACTTCAGAGTAAATAGAGTTAACCATCTTGTGTCTTAAAAAATGATCGCCAGGTATCTGAAGCTTTATCTGAAATCACGGTAAACGTTCTTCCGTCATCCACAAAAGATTTAAGAGTTCGCGACAAAGTAAAACCATATTACATTGGCTTCCTAGCACCGCATCTAATTGCGATGAAGTCGCACTTTTGAATCATGACGATCCGCAGTTGCGTCTGCTCTGCACGAGCACCAAGATGGCGGCGCCCACAACAATATAGGGGAACAGAGCGTTGATACTCTAAGCGTAGCTCGCTTAGTGGCTTTAGTCTCAGCTTTTCTTCCAGTGCGTAAAAAATAAAACAGAAATTTTCAGGTTTAAATTTGTTTCCTAAAGCGCACACTCATGAAATTTGAGTATATTCAATGCACCACCTAAAGACACCTAGGTGAAACGTTGCGATGCGCTCTGTTTATATAATTATTCATAGTAATAAACCATATGCAAAAAGAAGCGCCATCTAGTGTATTCATGATCAATGATCAGATTTCCTCCATATTGGGGGGTTCCCGTACTGACGGTTTCGCCCGAAAAACAATAGTCCCGGCAAAGTGTAAGTCGTAGAACTAAAATATGATCACCTGCTGCAAGTCCAGTACGAACCCGTCACAGGACGTCTTCGATAAATACCGTTCATTGATCTGGATTGCCCAGTTCACTGCTTGAGTGACGAGTCTTGCAACCTCGTTGCTGGCAATTCCTTTCCCTGAATTTTGCGGCCGTCTTTCTTTTCTTCTTTGATCCGAAAATAACCAGCAACCCATTGAGTGTACAAATAAACTGCCCTAATATCATGAAAACCGAGTTAAATGCAGATGCTCCTCGTCCACAACTGGAAGATGTGATAAACCCCCCAATATGGCGGCTCGTAGCGGCATGATGATGATAGCTGGCAAGGATTTCGCATATGGTCTATTATTTTACGACCCAATAGAAACCAGAATTACCTTGTGTAAATCTCTTATGTCATCGAACTCGAGAGAATATCTTTTATTTCAAAGCCATTTAAAAGAACAAAAATGAAGCGGCATCTCACAGAAAAATGTTGGCTTTTAAGGATAATATAGTTTCAATTTTGATTTTCTTTTTCAGGTCCAAACAGCATTATACAGAAGTTCAAATAGCGGCTTGTGTTGAGCTAGGTGGTGCATTGTCATTAAAGATGAGGAAACACCTTGAACACTAAACGATTTCACAGAGACAGGAGACATACAGAAACTTGACTATCAAGTGCTTTATAGTGTTTCAGCTTCCTTATCCCTCGGTCTATTCCTCTTCTTCATCCACTCCACGACTACAGGTTCCTGAGATTCGTCTAATCGGATAATGTAATGGCTTGCATCTTTCTGTGTGATATATTGCTTGTTGTAATCTATGTGTGTGTATAATGTATCCAATTATTCAAATCTCATAAGCATATCGTGGTCGAGTGGATAAGGCAGAATACTAGACCAGGGAGTGAGGAAGATGAAAGACTATAAACAGGTGACAGACAGCTTTGTGTGCGTGTCCTGTCTGTTTGTAATTATCTAGTGTTACAGCTGTTTCCTCATAATCATTGCAGAAAGCAGTCATTGAATTTAAAATGCACAAAAAATTATATGTCGGGTTTTCCTATACCCTACAGTGACGTACCACACGTGCCCGCATGGGGCGATTTGCAACGACAAACAAACCTGCTGCGAGGCCCCGCTCCAAATCGTGATCTGCTGTCCCTTAAAGGACGCAGTGTGCTGCTTGGACAACGCAACCTGCTGCCCCAACGGCTACGCGTGCGACACCAAGCATCGCGGATGCGTGAAGAAACACAACCATGCAACGGTCCGATTGAGACGGCTCTCGCTTCATTCGTCCCTCGGCTCGGTTGAAGTCAGACGTAAGTATACGCGAACCCCATGCTTTCTTTTATAGCCACCGAGAGCTTAACAAACAGAGTGCCATTGCCCGTACACCATACGAAAGACCTGGTGCTCGTTGCAGGCTTGACGACATAATTTTGCGCACCCACCTCAAGCGCGTACGAAGTTTGTTTGCGCTTCGTACACATGTAGGCTTTCAAAATGTCTAATGCATTAAACATGTCTGAATCCCTAGTCACACGGCTTATACATATAATACAAAAGAAACACTGTCGGCGTAGATAAGTCACCGCAATATCCGTGGTTTGAATGCCGCGTGCCAAGTTTTCTTCTCGAAATTTTTGGCGGGCTGCATTCGAAGCATAGATCTGGTGGTAACTTTGCGCTCGCGAATATGTTTCCAGACTGCCTTTTGTGATATAATGTATAAGCAGTGACCTTGGCCCCAGGTGAAAGATACACATTGAGGTAATGACTCTGGCGGCTCTTCCCGAGGGGAGCCAGCGACCAGATCGTGTTGGGAGCTAGTCTTGAACCAGTAGTAGTTATTTCCGCGCCGCGGCGGATGGCGCAGAGGTATGAGGCCCCTCCTCGGCGGCCACTGTGTCGGCGGAGCAGCGTGCTCGCATCTTTCGCGGTGTGGTGGTGCGGTGCAAGTGTGCGGCCAGTGGCTGGCCTCGTGTTTTGATTTGGTGCTGTGTCGATCACAGGTGTCACCATCGTGCACGAAGGTGAGCCTTAACCCGAAGAAAAAAAAGAGGAATAAAGAGGAGGAAGATAATACAGATTCAGGGACTCTGGTGACTTGGTGGCGGCGTGGTACAAGTAAGGTACAAGAAGAAGCGGTGAGCGAGGGAATGCGGGACTACCACTGGGAGAAACAACAAGAGCGGTCGGTTTGGGAGGGACCGGACACTTGGGCACCATTTATCCCCTTGCGAGTGAAGCGCTGCTCGGTGCACCGAGCATTATGTGGTCGCCGCGTCGGAGAGAGAGTCATTACCTAAATGCTTCTTCCACCGTGCCCTGGCCGAATGCTTCTCTTATACATAATACAAAAAGAAGCACGTATCCCGTGGTGAATTTGCGCTGGCGAATCTGTTTGCAGACTGTCTTTTTCATATGATGTATAAGCAGATTGACACTGGCCTAATGCGTGTCTAATGCATCGAACAAAAAGAAGCACAGATGTTGTGGTGACTTTGTGCTCGCGAATCTATTTGCAGATTGTATTTTTGATATGACGTATAAGCAGAGTGACACTGGCCTAATGCGTGTCTAATGCATCGAGCAAAAAGAAGCAGAGATGTCGAGGTGACTTTGCGCTCGCGAATCTATTTGCAGACTGTATTTTTGATATGACGTATAAGCTGAGTGACCCTGGCCTAATGCGTGTCTAAAGCCTCGTACAAAAAAAAAGCACAGTCCCCGTGGTGACTTTACGCTCGCGAATCTGTTTGCAGACTGTCTTTTTGATCTGATGTATAAGCTGAGTAGCACATTGATAAATTAGACCCATACGTCGTTCTTAAAAAAAAAAAAAAAAAAAAAAAACAATCTTCAAACTCCGGTTTTAAAACATGCTTTTCGTGCAAGGCTCGTCAAGTTATGAGGCGCTGAAGAAAAGCAGCCTTTTGCGTAAAGTTCTTATTTGGAACCCTTTTTGTTCGCATTTCGCCCATTCAAAAAGCATGCGGGAAGGGCCTCAGCACGCACCTGGTATCGCTGTGCCGCAGTGTTCTTCCGTGGCATAAAGGCTGTCCGCTTTCATTTCAGTCACCATGGCAACGAACGCCGAATGAATGGAAGAACGCACGGTACTGCCGCGTGAATCCAGCAACAGCTGACGCCATTTTGCCAACGCCGCCTGCTAACCTAGTGCCACTAAATAAGCTACGCTTTAGAGTAACCACACTCACCCATGTTGTGGCTTAAAATCGTGGTTGCCCGTTATCTCAAGGTTTATCTGAAATCTCAGGAAACGTTTTTCCGTCCTCCATAAGTGTTGAAACAGTTCGTAGCAGATAAAGGCAATATTACATGAGCGTCCCAACACCGAATTTAATGCTGAGCTAGTCGTACTTTTGAATCATGACGGTCGGCAGTTACGTCTGCTCTGCACAAGCACCAAAATGGCGGCGCCCACAATAATGAAGGGGAACGTAGTGCCAATACTCTAAGCGTAGCTCATTTAGGGACTCTAAGCTAGCCAAAGGCGAACGCGGTGTGTCGAATCGGCCGCGTTCGCCGGTGTGCGCTGGCAATAAACGACGAAGCTGATACAAGCCAACGGCGATAGAACTATTGATAAATTACCCAAGCATCAAGGAAAATGCAGGGATTGGTGTTCAACGCCAAATGCGACGGCCTCAACAGTAGTAACGTTTCTAAAGCAAATGCTTAAAACATGTTGCATCTTGCACGCGGGTTCGTCAACGCTTTATTTTGGTTACTTACTACGATTTTTGTATGCGGGGAGGGCATGCGCGTGTGGTGCGTGGAACACCGATCCCGGCATTCTCCTTGATGCTTGGGTGATTCTGCACTAGGCTATATGACAATCGCAAAATTACCCAAGCATCAAGGAGAATGCAAGGATTGGTGTACCACGCGCCACACGCGCGCGCCTTCCCTGTATAAAAGAGTCGAAGTAAATAAGCAAAATAAAGGTTTGACGAACGCGCGTGCAAGATGCAATTTGTTTTAAGCATTTGCTTTAGAAACGTTACTACTGCTGAGGCCGTCACATGCGGCGTTGAACACCAATCCCTGCATTTTCCTTAATGCTTGGGTAATTTACCAATACGTCTATCACCGTCGCCTTGTATCAGTTTCGTCGTATTTGCCAGCGCACACCGGCGAACGCGGCGAATTCGACACACCGCGTTCGCCTTTGGCTAGCATAGAGTCCCTAAATTAGCTGCGCTTAGAGTATTGGCACTCCATTCCCCTTCATCATTGTGGCTGCAGCCATTTGGGTGCTTGTGCAGAGCAGACGTAACTACCGACCGTCAAGATTAAAAAGTACGACTTCCTCAGCATTAGATTCGGTGTTGGGACGCCCATGTAATATTGCTTTTATCTGCTGCGAACTGTTTCAACACTTATGAAGGAGGGAAAAACGTTTCTTGTTTTTTCAGATAAACTTTGAGATAACTGGCAACCACGATTTTAAGCCACAATATGGGCGAGTGTGGTTACTCCAACACGTAGCTTATTTAGTGGCACTAGGCTAGCAGACGGCGCTCGTAAAATGGCGTCAGCTGTTGCTGGATTCACGCGGCAGTACCGTGCGTTCTTCCATTCATTCGGCGCTCGTTGCCATGGTGACTGCAATGGAAGCAGACAGCCTTTATGTCTCGAAAGAGCACTGCGGCACAGCGATACCTGGTGCGTGCTGAGGCCCTTCCCGTATGCTTTTTGAATGGGCGGAATGCGAACAAAAAGAGTTCAAAATAAGGACTTAACGCAAAAGGCTGCTTTTCTCCAGCGCCTCATAATTTGACGAGCCTTGCACGAAAAGCATGTTTTAAAACCGGAGTTTGAAAAATTGTTTTTTTTTTAACAACGACGTATGTGTTTAATTAATCAATGCGCCACTCTGCTAATACATCAGTTCAAAAAAAAAAAAAAAAAAAAAAAACAGTCTGCAAACAGATTCGCGAGCGCAAAGTCACCCCGGGAACCGTGCTTTTTTTGTATGATGCATTAGACACTCATTAGTGCAGGGTCACTCTGCTTATACGTCATATCAAAAATAAAGTCTGCTAATAGATTCGCGAGCGCAAAGTCACCACAACATCTGTGCTTCTTTTTGTTCGATGCATTAGACACGCATTAAACCAGTGTCACTCTGCTTATACATCATATCAAAAAAGACAGTCTGCAAACAGATTCACTAGCCCAAAGTCACCACGGGATACGTGCTTCTTTTTGTACGATGCATAAGACAAGTATTCGGCCAGGCCTCGGTGGAAGAAACATTTAGGTAATGACTCTCTCTCCGACCCCGCGACCACAATATGCTCGGTGCACCGAGCAGCGCTTCACTCGCAAGGGGATAAATGGTGCCCAAGTGTCGGGTCCCTCCCAACCCGACCGCTCTGGTTGTGTTTCCCAGTGGTAGTCCCGCATTCCCTCGCTCACGCTTCTTCTTGTACCTTACTTGTACCACGCCGCCACCAAGTCGCCAGAGTCCCTGAATCTGTGTTATCTTCCTCCTCCTTCTTCTTCTTTTTCTTCTTCGGGTTAAGGCTCACCTTCGCGCACGATGGTGACACCTGTGATCGATACAGCACCAAATCAAAACACGAGGCCAGCCACTGGCCGCACACCAGCACCGCACCACCACACCACGAAAAATGCGAGCACGATACGCCGCCGACACAGTGGCCGCCGATTTGTTTATTTGCTTTAGAAACATTACTACTACTGAAGCCAGCACGTGCGGCGCGTGGAACACCAATCCCTGATTTCTCCTTGATGCTTGAGTAATTTAGCAAAATGTATATTGAGCAAGCAAGGGCACAGCGGGACGGCTGCAAAGGGGGCATTTATTGGGATCAAAGGTGCGAAATAAGCAAGATAACATTTTTATTGGAATCAGAAAGCGCGAAATCCTAGTTCAATCACCACATACGATTGCTGGGTCTTTCCTGTAAACTTCTTACGGAAACACGGGATGCGGCATTCAAAAAGCAGCTATGTCTGCAAAATATAACCGCTACCAGAACCTAACTGACGTAACGAGCATTTGACAAGCGGTTGGCGCATAAGTCGTCTTTATGCACGCAAGCGGGCGACGGGATCAGCGCAGCGGATCATTGAAAGTCACCAGGGACCTCACAGTCCTCGTCCTCAGCTCTATAAGGAAGGTCCCTGTCTGCGTCGGGGCTGTAGATTTTGGCAGCCGCGGCAACGAACGACTGGAATGTATCAGTGTTTTCGCGCCTTCTCTCTCCTGCAAAACATAAACTTTGCTAAGTGACCAGTGAAATGGTGGCTCTCGCGCTGTCCAAATGGAAGCTAAATTTTGGCGCGGGCCAGGTGCCCTCCAGCATATTGGTGTGCGCACTAGTGTTCGGGTCAACAAAGAGCAGCTTGTGGTTGACGATGAGGTGCGTGAAGCGAGCGTTATCTGCAAGCTTGCGAAAGCCAGCCCAACAGTTAGTGATTATTCTTGTTCCCTGGCGGACCCACTCGTCTATTAGCCCTTGCAGCGTTTTACCCGTACGAAAATGTCAGATACAGGCAGGAATGAAAAATGCCGGTTCCGCCTAGACCCAAAATTGGGGAACCAGTTTGTATCCAGCCTGTAAATGCGCAGTTCCAGACGGGATACAAACTGGTGCCCTAATTTTAGATCCAGGCGGAACCGGCTGGTTCCAGTGGCGGTGCCCCAATTTCAGACCCAGGCGGTGCGCCGCCCCGCTGCGCTCACCACTGGACTCCACAAAAGCATTTCGCGCGATGCCCTTAGCCGTTAAAACCGAGGGATCGTCGTGATTTCAAACCCAGGTGGACTGGATCTGAAATCGCGACGATCGCTCGCTTGTAACGGCTAAGGGCAGCGTGCGAAATACTTTTGTAGTCCAGTGGTGAGCGCAGCGGTAATTCCGGCGGCGCACACGGTCGTCCAGGCCTCGTCACCAAACACGCTGCACGGAACACACGCACAGCACGCACAAGCGCAGTATCCAGTGTTGAGTGCATCGGGAAGTTCCGGCTGGCAAGCGCTATCTGAGTTGTTCAAGTATTGTCACTAAGCACACCAGCGCCAAGTGCATCCAGATGCCGAGCCAAAGTGCAATGGGTCGGCAGCTTCAAACGATAGGAAGATTCAAAGCTGAGGTCAGTGGCTATCCATCCAGGGCAAACGATGGGCGGGTCAGTATCCGTGCGCCCGCAGCGCGCACGTCGCCGCCGGGCGAGCGCCGACCGACAGTTCAACGAGAGGAAAGAAAAACCTAAACTCTCGGAGCGCTGCCGCCCACTGCAACCAACAAAGCGAGGCGCGCGCGCGCGCGCGCGGAGAAGACCCGCTTGCAGCGCCTGCGTAGCGGATGCGCCTGTCCTTAACACGTGACCTGCGCGAGACCGCAAAAGTTCCCCCCGACCCCCCCCCCCCCCCCCTTCCCCCCTCCTCCACTTACTCATGCGCGGGCCGGCTTGCTGGGAGCAGGCCGTACAGGAACAGAGAGGAACGAATCGGATCCATTCATCACCGTGCGGTTCCAGTGCGTTGTGTCTCACTGCATCCAACTGGTTACACCCAGAATCGAGCGGATTTGAACTGTCTACAAGTTCAGAACCGCGCGGCTCGGAACTGGAACCGCTCCGATCTGACATTTTGGTACGGGTAGCGTCATGGGTCTCCATGGGTACAAGGAAGGAGCACCCGCTTCCACGTTCCAGACCGCCGAAAACCAACTGGCAAGGCCTAAAAATCCCGTGATGGTACTTTCGCAGCCCGAATATACTCTCGTCTTGTTCTACAGTCAAGTCTTCGCCACCAATCATCTCTGAGTGCATAAAGCCGGCAGTTACCACAACCTCCCTACGAAAGTTCATCCAATCAGTTCTTGTCTTTCTTTGCGACATCAGTCTCCCGCTGAATGACGGCGCACGGTAGGTTCTGCCACCAGAGTTAGATGATTTTCATGAGTTGGGGAAGCGTCAGGTGCGATCCCCTGAAAAAGGAACCGCTCCGTACCGAGACCTCAACCCGGCACTGAACCTTGGACGGATTTCTCTTGGGCACGTCACCAGTCATCAACACACCACACCTTCACGCATAGCCAGCCGCAGATCTAGCCCGGACTTGCAGCGTCATTGAAGCTTCGCACACCGGACACGCAAGAGAACCCAGGAGCAGGCCCATGCCCTGAAGAAAATTAATTGCTTCAAGAGGGTCTTTTATGCGTCATGAGGCGGTGCAGGTTAACCGCCATGGCACAGAGATGCTCGCCACTTGAAGAATTAAGCGCCAAGGGGGCCGAGCGAGCAGAGCTGCGCGCCCTTTTGCATTTATTTTTATTTCAACAGCCATTTTATACCCTGGGACAGCATTCTCACAAACTCATTGGCTAATCGGTCAGACCACACCATCGCGTGACAAAACAAACGCCAATCGAATGGCCACTACGGTTTCGACGACATCTCACAGAGAGGAGGGCACTCGAACCCATCAACAAAATAAAGTAACGAAGTGAATAGAAATAAAAACAAAGAAGGGAGCCCTTGGATGCTCCCACGGCGTGTTCGTTGCTCAGAGGAGGAGTGGCCGAGCTGCTCGATGTAATCCTTGTTTGTTTTGTTTGAGCGTAGCTGTTAGGCACCCGTTTCCGGGTTTAGCGGCGTCGCCGTCAGCGCCGGCGTCGCCGTCGGCGTCCGCGTCGGCGTAACCGCGTGACGTCATACATGACATCATGAATCAAGTCACAAGGGCCGCGAGTGACGACACGAATGTGACAAGTGACGTCACGAGGGGCACGATTGACGTCACAACGGTCACCAGTGATCTCACGAGGGACACGTTTGACGTTATGAGGGTCACGGGGTTCACGAGTGAGGTCACCCTACTGATGTCATATGGGCGCACCATCCCCTCCCCTCATCATCCTCAAGAGCTGCGGTCTAATTCGGCATTACAGGGAATTGTAAACGTCTTCAATTTTTCACACTAGAGGATGCCACGACGTCTTCAACACTTATTTAAAGGTGATTTGTTGATTTGATAACAAACAACGCGTCGGAAAGGCGGTGGCAGAGAGTGTTGGCGGAAAAATTCGGCGTGTTAAAAAAAAAGGACTTCACATATGTGCAATATACAGTAATAAGGGCCGATGTGGGGCTTTAAAGTAAATTTCTTATTTATGAAAGAATACTTATATATATACATCGATATAACACATCTCGCACCTATTCCAAATGTGCAATCCGATATTGAATATCGTTTCTCGAACCCCAGTTATCGGAGATCGGTCTAATTTCATTAGGTCATTTGTTACGCGTCGTTAAAAAACAATTATTCGTAAATTTTCAAACTTTTTACTGCAACTGCATTTCCGAAGGTTTATGCGTATGATTTTTTTTTATTTGGAAATCATTTGTCGAAGGACAACTCAAGAAAATCTAAGACACTTTCGTCTTCTGCTCTCTTGAAGTCCTTAACTTTCTTTACCGTACCAAGTAGACGGTTGGGGACTAAACCTGGACAGTCTAACACGATCATGCGGTGGTCTGATAATCCATCTACAAGTGCACAATGGTTATCTGCAACACACAGAATATTAGAAACAATTAAACACCAAATCAAGGAGAGAACTGGCGGTTTCAGTAACCCTCGTGGGACTCGTTACCATCTGAACAAGGTAGTTTGAGAACGCTAAGTTGATCAAAAGTTTGGAGTGGCGACACCCAGACATTGAGGTCATTGTTTCCCAGTCTATAATTGGAAGATTAAAGTCACCTCCCGAAATTATATTTTGGTTGTGTTTTGACTCTTTATGCACAAAATCGTGCAAGTCGTTCAATACCTCGATGTCAGCACAAGGTGGCCTGTGTACCACACCCACCAAAATACAGGAAGATATAAGTGACATTGTCACCCACACCGCTTCAATGGGTGTGGTATTAGGCAGCACAGAAAATTCCATTCCTCCATTCAGAACTATATAGCCGACCCTCCCCCTTTCAAAGAGCGATCTTTCCGTATAATTCTGTGCGTTGGGGGAACGATTTCGCAATCAGAAATACTATCACTTAGCCAGGTTTCCGTTATCAACAATATGTCGGGGTCAAAAGTAAGAATGCTTTCAAAGTCGGTCGTCTTATTGACAACGCTCCTTGCATTCAGGTTTGTTACTCGAAGTTTCGTGCTAGTTGTACAAACTGCCCCTTGCACTGCAACTTCGGGGAGAGGTGGAAAGTACGTAGTTCAATGCGCTAACCGTCAAGCAAGATTCTGATGCGTGGCAGGATAGAGGGGAACTCTCGTATTTGCAGTATCAGCCCAGATGAATACTTGTCCATTTATTTTATTTTTATTGAAAGAGAGAACAACTTTGCCGCTATTCTTTTTTAATTCCTTAGTGCTATCCCAGAGCTTCTTCCTAATCTGCTGGGCACGTGGCAAGAAGTCCTCAGAAATACTGAACCTTGAACCCATTAAACACCGGCAGCGGTTCAATTTTTTTTCAATTCCAGATGCGTGTGCACCGAGAATATCCTCGAAATGTTCTCTCTTAACAGAGTTTTCTAACCCTTCATTGCTTTCATCTGCTGTCACTTTAATTCCACAAAGAAGTAGATTATTGCGTCTGCTTTTGTTCTCCAGGTCGCCTACTTTGCCGAGAAGAAAATTAATGAACAAAATGTAAGGGCGGAAACGAGCTGGTGTACATTGCACATGGTTGAAAAAACCCCGAGACTGCGGGTACGTTGGTGGAAAGGGGCATTCTTTGGGGTTCTCACCCTCCCCTTTTTTTCTTTTGTATCGAAGTGCCTATATAACCAGGTTTCGGAAAATAAATATTTCAGCTGTGTTAGAGATTTTTAGTGTCGTGTCGTTTACCCGCAGTCTCGGGGTTTTTTCAACCATGAGAAAATTAACATTCTTTTCAAGAGACACAATCTTCGTCTCGAAGGCTGCCACAGAAACTGCCATATTGGAAAGTCCATCTACTCTGTGTTCGAGTGTTGCAAGTCTAGCGTTAGTTTCCACAATCAGCGCATTTGTAGCAGTTTTTCCCTGCTTTATTTCCTTCACGTCACTTGCAATGGGCGTAAGCGGCTGCATTACATCCTCAAGGGTGGGTCCCGGATTGGTTTCTACGTCGCCGCTTAGCTTCAACAAGAGACTAAACAGGTCATGGAGCACACATAACACTCTCCAATGCTATTTTTGATCTCACCTGAGAGGGTTATGCTACTAAAAAAACGATTGTAATTATTGTGTAAAAGACATTCGTTTTGGTTACTTAAGAAAGTAATTAATTGGATAGAACTCTTAAGTTGGAAGACTTTAAAATAGCATCACCGCACAGCTCCATTCTTTCCGATTAAAATGGCACTAAACGTGCGAATATTGTTTAAGACAAACTTCAGAAAACGCCTGTAAGGCATCGATACTTGTGAAAAAAGTGTGAAGAGGAAAAGAAAAACACTTGAAGTATATGTATTGTTACTGTGTGTTAATAGAAAATTAAGACTTCATTTTTTCATATTTGAAAATTAGATAGAGCAATGATATTTTGTGCAAAGCTGGGCGGGTGTGTCCTAATATAAGAAAAGCCATTTTCTCAAAAATGACTTTTCCCCAACTGTTTACCATTTAAAAACCAGACTGCTCACCTTAACACGCGCCCCCATTAATCGCTAAAACGTCGCTGTTCACTAAAACGTCATTCGCTCATGTGATAAAGACCCGCGAAAACGAGCTATGACACGCAAGTGCTCGGACCCTCTATTCCATAATTATGTAACCTACTGAGATTGACAGAAACTTTTATTAAAAGTCTGGAGAAGTCAGCCCGAGTTCTTGGTGTCGGTACACCGTAGGGAAAGGTAAGCTGAAGTACAGAAGTAGAGAGGTAAGGATCATATACACAGCTACATCACACACATGCGCTCTGTAATTTGGTCCTGTAATAAAAAAGTTTTTGTTTCTAATGTGTCCTAGTCTTCGAATAGTGACAAGTCTGCAGTTAGAGTGCATACTGATAATGCGAAACTTCTTACTTAAAATAGGTGTGCCGAAGTGAAATGGGGCGCGCCAGGATATATTTTCTAGATTTGGGGTCGTTGCTGTACTCCAGACTAAGTTACAGCTTATTTGACCGTAGAATAACGAGTTTTGTAATAATAATAATGTTACATTTGTTGTTCACACGTACACCGGTGGCGGTGTACTATACCTACTACTTCTGATAACTTAGGTAATAATATGACCCCTACATGCCGCATTCTTGGTAGAAATAACACCCTTTAAGCTTGAAACTGTTGACAATCTTGATTTTTGGTGAGCTGATGACGTCTTTTAGCCAGCGAAACTTGTGGAGTGCACCCAGATGTTTGCAGAGTGTCTGCATTGATTTCGCGCCAAATATGATTTAGCGTGAAATCAACAGGGAGCTGATGAACAGCCGGGTTGCGCTGCTCGCCCAAGCAGTGTCACGTCCTGCGGGACACTAGGCAGGTCATAGAATTAAAAAGGGCGTGTTGCCCAAGCCCGTGCGGATAACTTGCTCAAATAGCCTCCCTATTTGTACTTAATGCAGAGAGGCATTATAAAAGATGTAGCTCAAATTTTGTGCCCGTGTTCGAATGGCGGTGGCGTTGGGGCAGGCTGGTGTGTTAGTGTGTGGGGAAAAGGGGGAGCGGGGTCATAGTGTAAGTGAAAGAGGAAGCTAAGAATCAATCCCGAAACCTCTCAATCTTTAACCGTACATACAGAGTGAGGTCGTCTTTCAAAGAAAGTGCACGCTAACCCCCCCCCCCCCCCCCCTTACACTCCTAAACCAAAAGAAAACAAAAAAACGCTTACAAGTTAACGCAGACCACTCTATCAGAAACGTGACCGATAGCGTTGTACCTGCTCCCTGTTGTTGTGTTCGCCCTGACGGTGTCGCCTTGTGTACGTGGTATCAATAGGGTAAACAGTCCCTTCTCCAGTATTCGCGGTAAGAAGCTCGCCAGGGGCGCTGTCCCCACTGTGAGTACGTGCTACTGACGCAGTATTGTTTTAATTTTCATAGTGCATCGAAACTTGGCATTGCACGTGATAGCAACACCAGAGGAAGTTGAAGCATCCTCCCGCTGGGTTGTAAACAAATTCCACCAGACGGCAACACCCAAACTTCTCGCCGCGAATCGGCAAATCCACACTATACTCCATCTTGCAAGCATCTACAGTGCAGACAAAGGCATGGGCAGAAGGGCATGGGTTTGGAAAGTGCCTCCTATGCACGAGCTTCGTTGAGCTAGACTCGCGTGCCTTTGCCTTTACTGCAGACATTTGTAAACTGGAGTTTCACTCGGCAGCGTAAAGGTACCTTTAGCTTAGGTCCCTTAGCTGAAGGTTGCTGTAGTAAACGGCATTCTTGATCACACGATAAATAAACGGAACAGTTTGAGGTGATGTCGATTGCATTCCTGCTAAACTGCGAGAGGAGCAGCTGATAAACAATTATTCCTCGAAATCGGTTTGACGCGCAGTTTTTGATTATTGTGTGTGAAATATCACATTTAAAACCTAAATATTATTTGTGTTGGCTTTTGCTGCACTTTATTCTTTTTTCTCTAAGTCTAAGGGCGCACCTAAATTAGTCTTGCTTTAAAAAATCCGATCTGTCTGGCCACACTGGCCCAAAATCATCCGCGTTTACCAGTTTTCCTTGCTTCTAGAACCATAGAGTTTTTATAATGTACGCTAGAGGTTCAAGTGGCCCTAGTGTGCTGTTGCAAATTGAAGCAGACAGCAAGCAGTCGGAAATTGTCTTCCGGTAATGCATTTCAATGGAAAAAAGCGAGTGAATTTCCTCTCTCCGCTCGATTATAAGAGCAAATATCACGAATAATTTGTACGTACTAGGCACATTGCAACATTTCCCATTCACGCAGATGAAATAATTGGTCAGTTACGGCGTTTTTATTTTAAAATCGTGGCATGAAAAAATGTGCTAAAACCGCTTCGTACATGTACTTATGTGCACTGTCGGACACTGTTAGCGCAAACACGGCGTCGGCGCTTCCCAGTATGGGGGATATACGTGCCAAACGAACGAAGGACATGTGGGAAACCGAGAGCGACGGCAAGAACTACGCAGTAACACAGGATAAGTAACTCCTTGTGCTTGCAGACGATCAAAATAAATTGAAAGTCACGTAATATAGTTCGATTTTCAATCAATAAGTACTGCTTTATTCTTTCTGCTCATGAATATGTGTGAAGATGCTTGTTCTGGGTTCAAATCATCAACCGCACGCTCCAAATCTTTGCATATATGGAGAAGTCAGAGAACAGGTGCCCGATAAAAACTGCCCGAGATAGGAAATATTAAAAAAGGCACACCTTTCGTAGTCCACGTACTTTATTTCTTACACTCGAATGTTTTTTAACCGATATCGTAAAGATGCTCGACGGAGTCATTTTGATAGACTGACAGGACGGGCATATTAGGAATATATAAGCGCCATTGCAATGCTAGCGAACCTTGAACTCACTCTACATTATTTTCGATCGTTAGTTTGCTTAATATCGTCGCTCGCTTTTACATACCTGCCATGAAATATAGGTTTGGGCCTGAAATATAGCGAAGCTTAACATCGTTCAGTGGTAAAGAAAAATGCTGTAATTAAAGCAATTACGCTTTTACAGTATTGATTAATGTACATACTATCCGGTACAACCGAAATAATAAAAGTTATTCGTGTTATTTTCCGGGGAAGAGAAAAATTTCACGCGCGTTTTCCCATAGGAATGCACAGGAGCACCGCAAAAGTAGACTGGTTGCTGTCTGCTTCAATTTGCCTCCCGGAAGTCGCATAGACACTAGCGCCAATTGAACCTCTATCGTACATCATAATAACTCTATGACTAGAACCACTCAGTTGGGAAACTGCCATAGAGCCTGCTTTAAAAAAGTGGCTCCGATCCTTACACGAGAACCAAGCTAATGGCGATCGCAACGCCGCCATTTCTCCCTCAGCATCCACTTCGAGAACTTCACGGCTGCACGACGAGTAGGGCAAGGGCCGGTGGCGCCATCTCACAGAGCCATCTCGCAGTAGCTATGTAAAACAACTTTCATATTTCAACTCGTCATTAAAGGGCGGCGCTGTTATCGTATTTAGCTCGGTATCGGTGGACGCCAGCGGCCCAGGTTTCAACGGCGAGTTTCCCAACTGAGGGTTTTAGTAACGTAGCAGTTTCCATTGCGCGGACGGCGACTTTTTTTTTTTTAGAGCAGCTCCATTTTTCCGGAAAGTTCTCACTGAAGCAGCTAAATAGTGCCCGGCAGAAACGAACCACGTCAGAGTTTCACGGTTACGCCAGTCACGCCGTCCAAAGGGAAGGACAACGACGAGGATGAAGGGTCTTGGGCGGGAGAGTCGGATGTATCGTCTACAACCTCGAAAAAGAGCTCGCAGTGGTCCATCGCGTTCCGGCTCATAGCAGAAATTTCTTTCCGCGCTCCTCCGCTGCTACCTGCTAGCTGGAGTATGCGTTCCTCGTTAATGTATTATTCCATCACATTTGTGTTCACAATCATTTCATAATTTGCTACTTATATACTAATATTCACTTTTTGATATTTCATTAAAGAAGATATATTTATGTGTCTGTGATTTTTATTTTTAGTTCGCGGGTCCTAGGCTAATCCCTGTAGCTGTAAAGGGGGCTCGGCTAGCTCCGTTTAACACAGGACCTCCCTTAGTGAAAGAGACCTTTATGCGCCGTGTGATCACGATCTTCAGCTCCCTTTACTACAAGTACCTCCGCCAAAGGTACATTTATGCTGCCGTGTGAATTGGGTATACAGTCATGTCTCGTTAATATGGACCCCGTTAATATGGATACCCCGCTATATGGACACCACTTTCGGGGACACATTGGGAAAATACATGCATTTTTGTCTTGTTATTATGGACAACTCACATTATGGACGATTTGTTACGGGAACGGAGCTGCTGATATTAACGTGACATCACTACATAATTCACACGGCAGCGTAAAGGTACCTTTAGCTTAGGTCCTTTAGCTGAAGGTACCTGTAGTAAACGGCGTTCTTGATCAAACGATAAATAAAGAGAGCACTTTAGGCTGATGTCGATTGCATTCCTGCTAAACCGTGACAGGAGCGCATGATAAACAATTATTCTTCGAAACCAATTTGGCGCAAAGTTTATGGTTACTGTGCGTGAAGTATCACGTTTACATCCTAAATATTTTGTGTTTCCTTTTGCGGCATTTTATTCTTTTTTTTTATCTAAGTTTAAAGGCGCACCAAACTTAGTCTTTCTTTATTACGTTCGACCTTTCTTGCCACACTGGCCCCAAATAATCTGCATTTACGAGTTTTCATTGCGAGGTGGGCCACCTTTTTTTTTAGCAGCTTCATTTTTCCGCAAAGTTCTCACTGAAGTAGCTAAATGGTGCCCGGCAGAAACGAACCACGTCAGAGTTTCACGGTTACGCCAGTCACGGCATCGAAAGGGATGGACGACGACGAGGATAAAAGGTCCTGGTCGAGAGAGTCAGACGATTTGTCTACAACTTTGAAAAAGTGCTCGCAGTGGTCCGACACGTTCGGGTTCGTGGCAGACATTGTTTTGCACGTCCCGCCGCTGCTACCTGCTAGCTGGAGTATGCGTTCCTCGTTAATGTATTATTTCATCCCATTTGTGTTCCTTATCATTTCATAATTTGATACTTATATATATTAAATTTGTTAAATGCATTAAACAAGACATATTTATATATCTATTATTTTTATTTTCAGTTCGTCGGTCCCAGGCTACTTACTCCCTGTAGCTGTAAAAGGAGCTTCGCGAGTTCCGTTTAACGCAGGACCTCCCTTAGCGAAAGGGACCTTTATGCGCCGTCTGATTACGATCTCCAGCTCTCTTTCCTAGATGTTCCTGTGCCAAAAGTACTTTTGTGCTGCCGTGTGAATTGGGTATAAGCCGTGAAAAAGAGGAACGTGGTTCGGGAGGCGATATACGTGGCGCTGACTATTTCGCCCCATATTTTTCCGGCGTCAGGAACGAAGCAGCAAAGCAGTAGTTCTCTTGAAACGACAAAAATCATAGTATTAATTATTAAAAACTGCCGGATCTCCGCTAAATCTCCGAGGCACGGTGGAAGTCGCCACAATAAAAGATCCAAAGAAACAAAATAAATAGTCCAACGGTCGTCGGCGGCATCATGAGCCCTGGCCGAGTGCGCAGTAGAACGGTTTTGCAGTTGATTACTGTAAACGACTTATTTTTCGCGGGCTGAATATTTCGCGATTTAGGTGAAAGCTGACATTTTGGAATAATTCGCGGGTTCTAATTTTCGAGACGCGGTGGGATCTTAATATAGATTCCAGTGTGTTTACATTTAACCAGAATTGTTCGCAGGACCTATATTTCGCAATTTGTAGGAGATTCGAGGAATTCGAGAAAATTAGAATGCCACGAAAATTAAGTCGTTCACTGTATATTGTACATTTCTGAGGTTCTTTTTTTTTTTTTGACCACGCCGACTTCTGACATTAAGAATCTCTCCCTCCTTTGTTCAAACGCGTTGTTCCCTATTAAATTGACAAATCAGCTTCAAATAAATGCTGAAGACGTCGTGGCATCCTCCAGGGTAAAAATAAAATAAAAAAAAAAACAAGGAACAGTGCGAGCAGCTCGGCCGCTCTTTCTCTCAGCAACGAACACTCCGTCGGAGCATCCAACAAACTCCGTTTTCGTTTTTTTTTTTTTTAACTTCGTTACCTTATTTTGTCGTTGGATTCGAGTGCTCTAATAATAATAATTGGGGTTGTGTGGGTATTTGGAGAGCACCTAGTTGGTCAACAATATCAAAGCTGTGACGAGTCACTCGCTGTAGATGAGGAATTTAGCCAGTGCAGTGGAAACCACTGATCTCCACTAGAGGGGGCTGGACGGCGCTTTGAGCAAACAGGTATGAAGCCACCGGAAGTAAGCGCGTTTGTCCCGGATGTGAGCACTTGGCAGGCTTTGTACCCCTTCCGAGCGCTGGTTCGAAAAGCGTCGAGACGCTGTATTTTCGCTTGTTCTCTCAAGAGAGCCTGTTTGTTGAGCTGTAAGAGCGCATGCAGACGCAAAAAGTATCCAGGAAGCCATTCAATGTAAACATTTTTGAGATTCTAGTTGATCACGTGTCCATATGTCCCAAATTCAAATGCCTCATTCTTGGGATTTAATCCAGAACGGGAGTATTAGAACCCAATCAAACAAACAAAAAAACATGGTTCAAAATATCGACTGAATGCACTAGGAAGCCCAGCGCACGCTCGACTTCCGGGACAATCGTTGAACTTCCGGTGGCTTCACTTGCGCCAGGCTCGGAGGGCAGTTAAGCGCCATCCAGCCCCCTAGAGTAGAGATCAGTGGTGGAAACGCTAGCCTGGGGTCTTTAACATGCGTCACGCAGTAGTGATACATGACCTCACGCCGGTACGATGCTCAGTTCGAGTGCTCTCGTTTCTTTAAAGGTGCCGTCGCAACCGTTGTTGTTCCACGATTGGCGTTTGTTTTGTTGCGAGATAATGTGGTCCGAGCGATTAATGATTGAGGTTGTTAGAATGGTCTCACGGGGTATGAAATGGATATCAAATAAAAATATTAAATGCAAAAGAGCGCCCAGCTCTGCTCGCTCAGCCCTGCGGGTTAA